>JAWPHD010005805.1:0-65000 GCA_037043455.1 Cyrtodaria siliqua | reverse complement strand
GTGACTGAGCAAACGGTAAAAAACGGGTTTCTGCGTTTTTCCGTTTGACCAATGAGAATGCAGATCATTTAACCACTAAAACATTCCGTTGCGCTAAATAAATCTATATAATTATTTCGTAGCAGACGAATACTAATTTATATTAATGGCGATACTTTGTTAAGCTATACATGGTGTTGTATAAAGAATGAGTTGCATAGCTATATGATACATGTATATTTATTTGCGTTATGTGATTAACACTAAGTGGATTGAATAAACAGCCGCTGCGCATGAAATGAATGACACGCTTACTGCGTGTGTGTGTACTAGGTGTTGTGTAATCATAATAACTGACACGCTGAACGGCGGAGTTGACTTTTCGTATTAAATATAAGGTGTTAAACAATTATACATGATTATATTGATCACGATTCGGTTCTTATAATACATTTAGTGCAAATCAAACGTAATGTTTAAAGAGTCAAACATACTTTATAGCTGGGACGTCATAGAGAGCCCTGTTTATATATACGGCTTTTATTGTGCTTACACAGCATGGGTATAGCGATACAAACTAAGTATAACAAATTAACTTTAAACGTATGATAAACGCAAATACACAAAACAATTTAACGAATCAACATATTATGAAAATGTCATTCGGCGGATCCAACATACAGCTATGCAAAGTACACGTATCTTTCAAAGCGTCAAATACTGTTTATTTTTTACTAATTGCATGTAATAAAGTATTATGTTATAAAGTGTTATTACATTTATAACACCAACGTTTTGTAGCTTCACATTTATTATGCTGTCTTTTAATAATTTACAAACTTCAAAAATTGGATTTTGAATTCAGATAACTATTTGATAAATATATTCCGCCTCATGCGGAGAATTCCAAATAAACACATAAAAAATAATCACACGAACAAAGAGGAAAAAGCATGCAAACATATAGCTACTAAAGGATATTAACATGTATCTAAGAGAAGCCAAACATATATGTATGTATAAACGTATATGTATTTTTTTAAATTAAAACCAAAAAATAAAAAAAAATAAAAAAATAAACGTATAAGAAACAACAAATATTATAACTTATCAATAACTTCAAATGTTATGATTAATTTAATGAAGGTCTGCGCTCCCGTTATTGAACGATAACCTGAGCAAATGAATGATAAACTAAGACCACACTTTTCTCTAGAAATGATATTTATAATCAAGGATCGTTGTCAGTCTTTCATGTTTTCATTCTGATGATCACTGATTTGACGCACCAAGTGTATATGTATAATGGAAAGTGTACTAATTAATTGCTATACAACAAACCAATTAGCCGAAATGCCAACTGACGATACGGGAACTTTAGTCGCCATATTTAGTATGTATTCGTTATTTACATAAAATGTATTATGGTGAATACTGTGAACTAATTTTTACGGCTTTTTGTTATATTATGAACGGAATTATTTATCTCTAATTAGACCACACTTTTCATTAAAGTTATGAAAGAAAACAAGCATGTCACATGTATGTTACTTTAATAAATATATCAGCTTGATTAGTGTCAAACATATACAATTATTGTTATCGACCAGTCATGAAGACGCAAAAATTCAACCAGGCTGTTTAACACTGAAACGTGTAGTAAGTGGTGAAAAAGTAATGAAAAATAAAGAATATTAGACCATGTGAAAGTTCTTTTGAAACGAAACGGATAGAAAGCCTTCCCCGACCTACCTCGCCACGTCGTACCCCACCTCATTTCCCCACAAACCCCACTTCCACTCCACACCATCCAACACACACACGCACACACACACATATATAAGAGCTCTCCGTCTATCTGTATCATAACATGTTGTTTCATAAGTTATTTTAATTGAATTTGTTTTGAAACGTTTATTTAAATGTATAACGCATTCAATGAAATCGCATCGAAATAGAGTCAGGTAATTAAACTGTGCTTGCAACTAATAATGCTTAATTATACTCATTCTCCATAAGACAGCTACCTCGGTAGCTCAGCGTAAGGCATTGTGCTTGGAACTATAAATGTTCATATATAATGAAAGTTGGTGTTAACTATACGTACTTGACACTTTTTCATAGCCTCGTCCGTCGAATAGGGACGTTCACGGACCTATATATAGTGTTCCCGAGCACTTTAAGGGACCATAGGCATATCTTCATTATTCCGAATAAATCAAGTTATCGGATTTATATATATCCCAAACCCTTCTTCTGGGACGGCTCTAAATAACATTGCATGTGTTGACAAACCATTAAACACCATTTAATATTTCCGTATTTTGTTATAGCGCCGGTTACTGATGTGAAATGGGTACACTTAAATTGTGTAGAATACTCGCTTATCAATACACTCTAATATCGATTTTCACTTGGTTAAAGGGAGTACATCAAGATTAGTAGTTCTTTTAAAATTGTTCAATATATTATTTCGCTATTAAAATAAGAAAAATGAACTAAATGAACCATAAACGACCAAAGTAAATTACACCGAACACATACAATAAAAGACATAAATATGGTATTGACTAACTAAGGTTACGTGCCAGGGATAGCTACTTTAATCTTGTCGGTAAAAAAATCGCAACATCTTTCAAAGCGATCGTCATGTGTCAGTATCGCCGCGGTGATCACGTGTGAAGGCTATTTATAATCTGGTGATTACTCCATGGTCTAATAAGCCTTGCTGTAATTCATAATTAGTAAGTATTGCGCTGTAGTATAGGAAGCCTAATGATCTATCTATGTCTTAGAGCCATTTCACAATATAATTTAGTAATTTCATAGCTTTGTATTTTATGAATGCACGTGTTGCCTCCAAAGCATGATGTACTTCCTTTAAGTTGCGGAAGGACGATATAATTCGTTCATTTAAAAAAAACATGCAACTTAATAAATGAGGTAACATAACAGTTTTTGTTCTTGTATCTTATCATTTCATCAGGTATACGTATGCTAAATTGTAGAAAGGGATATAGTCTTAGATCTTTATATACGCCGTGATTGTTTAGCTGTTGAATTAGAATAGGTCTGTTGTTTCGATCTCTACATGTACATAATACATAATATAGTGCTCATAATACATTTGGCTATATTTAAATAATAGTATGTTTATCTCTTTTTGCGCGATAAACTAGTTTTCCACGCATCCTATATCCGTATCATAAATCCGTCTTGTGCAGTACGTGGCTCGCCGCGGCGGTATTGCACCGCTCACGGAATTGCAATAAACAGGAAATGTGTCATAAAACTATGTTTCCCTAAATGGTACGTGCTTTTGTCATATACCGACGTATGTACCCTAATTAGGCTGTACTTCAATAGGGCTACGCAATAGGTGATTAGTGGATGTGTGGTATATTGTTAGTTGGGGGCACGTGGAGAGCATGTCATACTGCAAATCCAAATTTAATACGTGCCACTCCTCAAGTGTTTTGATCACCAGGTGGCGGGCACGTACGGCATAAATATTTTTCTCCCTGATACTATAGAAACTAGATGCTGTGTCATTTATTATGTTTTTTTTTTTTTTTTTTTTTTTTATCAATTATTTGAAAAATATGCACGTACTAAATATATTTTTTCAATGTCTACTTTTCCGCAAAAGTAGAGTCCTTATTATCTGACGCTCGTATTAATGAACAAATATTAGACCATGTCCATGCATTCGGAATATACTGAATTTCGCCCGAAGTTTACATTACTCAACTTTTATAATCGGTAACCCAGGTTTTTTGAAATAACACGAATACTATAAACTGGAAATCACCGAAACACATACCAATATTTTATTATGTTTATCAGCAATGTAACCTGGAAAAAAAATGATTTCAGATTACTTTGTTGATAAACTTAATAAAAGATTGGTATGTATTTCGGTCATTTCCAGCGTTTAATATTTCTGTTATTTACAAAAAAAAACTGGGTTACCGATTATAGAAGTTGAGTAGTGTATATGTACCAAGATATGCGGTGTTGCCGGTGACTTACTGTCAGATTTTCGATAAAAACAGTTTAATTCCGACATTTTCATACACGCTGTACTGTTTTTGCGTGCTTTCCCTATGTACTGATGGATTTTTTTGTTCCCAATGACGTCACTTCAGTTATACGAGGAAGATGTTCCCCCTTTTTTCGATATTTTAGCAATGCCTGTTCGCATTTTCGATTTTTATGTTTAAAAACATATTTTCACTAAGCATACATCAATAACATAATAAACATCGTATCTATAATGATATTTAATAATTAAAAACATATCAGCAGCGGATTTGTTGATTTAGGACAATGTTCATCTTTAACTTATCATTACAGTCACAGTTGGGGTTCTCAGCGTCTTATATGTTGGCCAATCACATGCTGTGAAATAGAGTCAGTTACTCCCTTTTATTTTAATCAGCCAGTCACAATTAACGAACTAATTAATGCATGGAACAGTCCTTAATTTTAATTATGCATACTTTATTGTATTATATAATTTTATCAGGCGACATAACATGTTCAACTATGATTTGCGACGAATACTGATTTAATTTATAATTAAAGAGGCACTTTATAACAGGCTGAGATTTATTTTCAGTATATGTTATTTGTATTGTTAATACAATGTGCACTGGTCAAAATAGCTATACGAGCAGACGAAAACTATCTGGTATTTGATATTCTCAGAAACTAAATTATTATAGTTTAAAACTATAAAGTGAAACACATTATTAATTTAGTTTACTTCCGTTCTTGTACTTTCTGCATAATATTGTGTGCAACATATTAATAATTAGCTATTAGGTCTGTGAAATAATTAGGAATAAAAAAAGTAAACCAGATATAACTACTTTACCACATTGCAATGAAGTATGATAGCGTTGTTTTCTTAATGGAATCGGTAAAAGTTAAATAATATAACTTCACAGGATATCGAGTTCTTCAACCAGATATAACTACTTTACCACATTGCAATGAAGTATGATAGCGTTGTTTTCTTAATGGAATCGGTAAAAGTTAAATAATATAACTTCACAGGATATCGAGTTCTTCAAAGTAAAGTTAATACGTTTTTATTATTATAAGTAACTGTATGATAGTACAGAGTATGGACTTAGAATTCATTACTTTAAAACACACACGAACGACAAGAAGCAGTCACAAAGGGCACGAATTTAATTGATCTTATAGAGGAAAGAAATTGACTGGACGCCGCGAATTTAAATAAAGAAAATCAAGACTGCCGTGTTTTAAACCTAAACCATAATGTTTCGAAATCTGCAGATATTGCCGTTACTGAGATATATAAACATATATATTGAATGCATAGGGAATGCACTAATGATTCTTAAGGGACGCGGAGCAATCTTGAATAATTTTATTAAAATAAGCACCTCTGGTGTATCATTCAAATATGGTGTTCGTTTTAAAGGTACCCATGGCAATCTTGAAGTGTTTTAAATGGGTGTCTCGAATAATATAACCAGAATCATGTTTACTCGAATTATATAACCCTGGTTACATTTAAAAAGGTACTATTTGAAGTATTCTCTTTTTCGTCTTACTTTGCTATACGTTTTAATATATTATTGGTGCAATACAATACAATTTGCATATTACTATTCTTATATCTTATATAAATTGCCGCGAGTTTTAAAAAAATTCAGATTGTCTTTATCCCTTTAATAGTCAAATATTCATTAAATTAAATTGCGCGTATCATGCCCTGTTACGATTGCAAAAAAAAGTACACTGATTAGAAATAAAGCGTGAATAGCGGGTTAAATGCATGAACACGCCGATATATACATTATATATAATTTCTTAATTTCACACGGATCACAAATACGTTACTGGATTCTAGCGCATGACTCAGACACTTCTGTAAACATATAGATAGATAGATAGATAGATAGATATATAGATAGATAGATACTTTATTGACTTAAACTTTTACAGTTTCTCATCATTACATACATAATTTGTAATATATAATTATAATCACATGACAGGTTACACATACTTCTACACACTCACTTATAGTTCAATTTTCAATACTCCTTAATTAATCATAGCTCATGTAAACATATAATGGGGCTAACACAACACATGTGGTTATATTGGGACAATGACAGAGGGAGCTAATATGAAGAATGAATATGGTATGTATCGGATAAACGCGGGGCAGAGGTGTTAGCTCCAAACCACAATGCATTATCCACTGAGCCACCGAGGCCACATTGTAAATGAACATATTCAGTACTATATCTCTCAAATTATATAGAAATCTATTTATTCTGCAATGCTTTTCATATCAGCTATTCCCATCTTCCTCTGTGTCACACTCGACTCCAATTTTTTATTATTAATACAACAATGGAAATTTACCATGTTTAACAATTTAAATATTAATATTAATTAAATTGTATTCGTATAATACAATCTTTTAATATTTTGTCTATTTAAATCTCGTATTTCTCGTAGGTTCTGTTTTTCCTTTTCCGGGTATTCCCTTATTTCCATTATGGTTAATGCTGTTTTCATTTATTATGTAAACTGAGTATATTCCCTGAACTTTCAAACTATTTTTACAGAATAGAACATATATTTTATTTAAATTGTACATACGTACATCGTCATTTATGCATATATTAATACAACTTTTCATACATAAGTCTAAGTCACGTGATTCTGCAAATCGATAATTTTATATCAGCAGTTGAGTAATATATATATAGCAAATAACTATTACATGAGGATGAAAATGCAGGCGATTTTGTTTACAACACTATTTAATATAAAATATTTGTTTTTCATTCTTCCGGTATGTATATTGTGAAAATATCTAATTACTGATGTCTCTTCAATCGCAGTGCGCGTGTACACACTACGCGAGCTATGGATTAAAGAATTAGTGATTGTCGATGTCAAAAACAGTTGCTAATACATGATAGAGTATACATGCTGCATATTGAAAATACAGGCTAATTAAACGATGAATTTAGTTAAGCACATGTTAACTCGATGGTGGCATGAATATAAATGTTGGGTGAATGCATGGGGTTTGCACATAGGAATAGGAATTAGCTATAATTATGCCTCAACTATTGTTTGTAATTAATATAAATTTAAATATCAACATTAATTAAATTGTATTTGTATAATCCACTCTTTTAACAGTTTGTCTATTTAAATCTCGGACCTCAAGTGGGAATGTCCCTGCATAATTATGGATAGTTACTACTTTTACCGTGTCATCCCTTGCTTGTAAATGGTTTTATCGTTATACATTTACATTATTTTTGATAACTGTTTCTTTCCTTCATCTTTCATCAGTTTTTGCGCACAATATGAACTATTTATGTGTCGACGTGCCGTAAAACTTCCCTCCTTCATTCCTTTCGTCCTTCACTCCTTCCCTCCTTCCCTCCTTCCATCCATCCATCCATCCATCCATGCATCCATGCATCCATCCATCCATCGCAGTGCACTTGTACACTCTACGCGAGATATGGATTAAACAATTAATGATTGTCGACGTCAATAAAACAGTTGTTCATATCCAAAACCCGGCTAATTAAACGATGCATCTAGTCTGGGCTCTGTATGTCATTTTTGACAGATTTAGTTAAGCATATATTAACTCGATGGTGGCATGAATATAAATGATGGGTGAATGCATGGGGTTTGCACGTAGGAATTAACATAATTATTAAGCAACAACTTTTGTTTCTAATTAATATAAATGTTTGTTTCATTTGCTGCATCAATCAGTCACTCTTAAACCAACGATCGCAGAAGAGAATTATCGAATTATACTGTCCTTTTTTAATTGGTCAAACGCAAAAACGGTAAAATCTCAAAAACGCGTTTGCAAACTCTGCGCATGCGGACTACGCGCGTTTGAAAACTATGCGCATGCGCACTACGCGCGTTTGGAAACGCCCGTTTCAGAGCGTTTGGAAACGGAAAAACTCTGAGCATGCGCACTTTAAGCGTTTGCAAACCCGTTTTAGGTCGTTTTCCGTTTTAAACGACAAACGAACGACAAACTGGTTTGAAACGGTAGATAAACGGTAAAACTCGGTAATAAAACGGTTCTATATCTGTAGTTCATGTTATATACACTTAAAATTGAAATCATACATATTCTATTGTAACACACAAAATGTAGCATAGCACATAACACTTTGCACGCCACAATTCTAAACTCATGGCATCATAATATGCTACTTTAATATCTTGGTTGTTTTTTTGTCTTCCAAAGGATTTCCCGTTTCAGTAATTATTTTGAAATGTTACAAAACAAAACAAGTTTAAACCAATCTAAATGTGCATATCTAATTCCACACGTGAATTGACACAGCGTGTTCTGATATAGATAGTTGAGGTACAAAGCTAAATAGTTCGATAAGATTCATTGCATACAAATAAGATTCGCAGGCGATTGCCTTTGGTATCAGTACAAACGTCACCATAGGATGTTTATTTTTTCACGAAAAATGATCGAGAGATAATTTAAAAAGGTTACATAATGCTGTTGTTTCTTTAGAATGATCTAAAAAAATAAACAAATCCTAAATTTCGTGATACCAAGGTCATGTCAGTGAGCATATCATTTGAGCACCTTATTGTTGAGATCTTTAGAAGAATTCGCAATGAACTTGGAATTAAATCTGGCGTAAAATGCTTAAATAAACCCGGGTGCGTCACCTATTTTACTCTGCAGAATACAGTTACAGTGCTAGTAGGGGATCATCGGAAGTAGCGGATCAGTTTATGTTTACATTTCATTTATACAGCTCGTACGCATTTGTTTTTTTATGAAACTTTCCATATTTGAAGAATGATCATATAAGCATACACATATGCATTAGCGCAAAGATTCGGCACATATTTCTCTTACTAATTACCCACTTATCTTAGCATCTATCAAGAAAATTGATCTCTATATGTTACTGTTTGAAGGTTGTAAGGTAAAAACAAACAGTTAAAATGAAATACAAAAGGTGTAAAATCCTCAGGCCTGATCATCAAGAGATCCGTGATTTGGATTTTTAAACTTTTATGACATTGATTCCGTAGATGACAAAATGGCAGATTTTCAACAGTTAACTAACACAAATATAAGGCATAGTTCAAAATAATTTTGACTAGCATATTGCTGAGAGAGCACAATCTAGTAAGAAACTGTCTTGAAAGTTTCCTTTAATTTTAAATTTACTCTTTTAACCATAGTGATCCTTTATTACCCAGTATGCTGCATGTATGCGAATAAGAAATCATATGTAGTCTCATGCATTTATTCTGATATAAGTTTTAGCACATTTTAATTTATCCGCTTTTGCTCCATATAATAGTAAATCTCAGGTTTTTATTGAACTGTTATCTTAACTAGTTCTTAACATATTTCAACATGTGTCATGTGGAAGATTTGCCAAGGCTGCCCTCTGTAGGATTGACAATGAATGTATGATTCTTATTTGTAATTGTACAAAATAGAGTATTACTAAATCAATGTATATATTATTTAATATTATTTTTAGCCTAACACTTTATGAATAATGTAGTACCATGATATGTACGCTTAATTGGTTCTCAGTTGTTCATAGTTGTTATCTATAGTCGGTTCAAAAGGTTTTCCTGAGCTTATGCTGTATTGTTTGTATATCTTGCCTAATCAAAATGATTTTTTTCTGATCTTATTTTTCAATCCTCCGTTGTGCTATTGATTTTCGTCGGTGTATTCTTGGGCAAGACATTTTCCCTTAGCCTCGTCCATCGGAGGGGACGTAAACCGGGTGGTCCCGTGTATCGGACTATCATCGGAGCACGTTGAATAACCATATGAATCTATTCGATAATAAGAGTAAGGCGCGGTTCACTGATTCATATGTATCCTTCCCCTCTCTCTGGGCGGCTCTAAATAACATATTCTGCGTTGATGAGCCGTTAAACAACATTCAATTCAATTATCTTATCTTATTATGAACTGTTTTTTTAGGAAGAAAACAAACGAGTATGTGTCAGTATGTAGTCGGACCCATAGATCCCATGAAACGTCTCATCAAACTTCCTTAAATCATCCAGACAAGAGACAATCCAATTTCCGCACTTTAATGTTCCGTCTCAGATGTGCCCATTTCAAACTGACAGAATTTGAATATACTGCTATTAAATGTCACTAAAGCTCGAATTTATTTACACAACAAAATGGTTATGTCAGAGCGGCATGTATGCGTTATATTAATACAGATAGATAAGACAATATGTGTTACAACGTACATCACTTGAAGCGTTAGACTATAAAGTATACTCAGATGCAAAATAAACTGAACACTTTGACAATTTTACTTTACACCCTATCCTCTTTATCAAGCGACAGTCCCTTAAAGATTCGATATATTGCAAAAACAAATGACAACATGCTATTGGAATGATAAAAACTTCGGTACCAAATGTGGCATATTCATTTCGGAATTTGTCAATTTAATTTTAAAAAACCTTTATACCATTAAATCAAAAATTCAACGTTCACTTTCTTTTGCAACTGAGTATATATTCTACGCAGTTGATTTCTCCTAGTATTTAATCCTAACAAAATCCACATCATTTACCAGCTCTTGATCAAAAAATTTTCTCTCCGACCGACACCCTTAGAGGGGATACGTCATGGCTGGTATCCTTTTTGAATTGCTGATTTATTTCTGTATTTAATTGATAAACATAAGTTAAATAAGTCATAAACTACCAAAAGAAATTGCGCCGAACCTATGAACTAAAATACCCGAAGAAGGTATTTGTTTTAATCTTACCGGTACAAATATCGTAATGCAATACCGTCGCGCGACAGGTATTTATTTAAACCCTGGGTATTTCTGTTTGGTATGCTCCTTCGTAAGATATATTTTAAAGGTCTCTGTTTTCTATTGCTGTTTCCTATTGCTGTTTTCTATTGCTGTTTTCTATTGCTGTTTTCTATTGCTGTTTTCTATTGCTGTTTCCTATTGCTGTTTTCTATTGCTGTTTTCTATTGCTGTTTTCTATGGAAATTGGATGGCTATATTGTATACCTTTCTGTGCTATTGTTTTTTTTGTATGTATATATACACGTGCATCTTTGTGGTTTACTTATATTACCTATTAATACTGCCTTGTTGGTTAGAGAATAGTTCATGATTGTGATTTCTTTATCTACACTGGCCCGTTTAATTGGGATGACAGTGGGGTAAGTGTGAAGTTTAGTGCAGCCTAGAACCAGGTTTAAACCCTCAGCGGCCTTTTTTGCCACTGACCGTTCCAAGGCGGTACACCTATTGCCAACCCTTTTATGTTTATGATGTCTTAGTTGGCCTTTTATTCATCGTTGAAGTTGTTATTTGTTTCTGTGTGTGTTTGTGGTTGACTGTCGTCCTTGAATGCTACTTAACACTGTTCGATTTTCATATCTATATTTATATTAACAGACGGTTATGGCAGTAAACATGATGTTAATGCTGATATGATGTTGTATTATTATGTCCCTGGGTATTGTTACTATAAGCCGGTGCCGTGTGTAAAGTTGATTACGAAACATTATGACTTTTCTGGCTAATGGAAATTGCCTTTACTTGTATGAAATGATTATCTATCATGTCTCTATAGTGTTCTGCACACGTTGTTGCAGTTATCCTGGCATTAATAAATCAAGGTGACAAATGGGAATGCCATCGGATGAGATATGAGAAACATATCTGAAATATATATGTATGACTTTGTCACAAATCAAATGTATTTTTGTGATTTCTAAGTCCATAATATTATAACTGGTAGCTTAAATAAAGAGACTAGAGTATATAAAAAAATGGCATAACAATATTTAATCAAAGAATACTGTACAACCTCATATAAACACTCATGCATACATAGCCTCAGACACAATTAACTAATTATAATATAGTAGTTTAACAATTGGCAGTAGTTATAATCCGTATCATGTCCTATAACCTATAGGTTGCTATAAGTCTCTTAAAATATAAACCAGCCCTCAAATAGACATTCATTTAATGCACAGTCACAAACAAATGTAAACGAATGCATCTTGCGCGTCACACCATTTGAGTTAGAAGATACTATTCTGTTATGATGATACTACTCAGGTATAGTGAAGAAAACCACTTAGGCACTGCAGCTCAAGTATTGTTACGGAACCACTAATATATAAGTACTTCCACTCAGGAAAAACTACTTAGGTAACGGTACGGGACGTCACAGGTATATATACACGTCTACTCAGGAATCACCACTTAGGTAACGGTACGGGACCACACAGATATATGTACACGTCCACTCAGGAATCACAACCACTCAGGAATCGCAACTTGATTCCTGAGTATGCAGTTCTGGTTCTACCCAGGAAAAAAATAGGTTGTCTGCCTACAACACTGAAAATTGACCGTCATATATCGCCCAAAATGTCATGAATATGACATAAAACACCATTCAACAAACCATTGCCAACACAATGAAGAACGAAGGAAACTTTTATCATGGACATCTTAGGTACTTCGATCATACTTTTTGAGCAACATCTTCGTGCTGAAGACATGTCTCATACAGGCAGAACGATCGTGCTACATAGAGTTCTATCTCATACGTCTAGGTACAAGCCTCGCACTATCACACATGTTGCATTCTCTATCACACATGTCACATTCTGTATCACGTACAGATGTCTTTATTGCATTCTGTATCCCATATTTCTTTGTAATCAAATTTAAGTTGATTCCTGGATTTAGTGTGTTTCTACTATATTACGTTTTGTGTAGTGTGAAACGAAACCAAATCACTAAGTTTGTAAAAGATGCCTTAACGTTCAGGTAGATACGCATTGCCGCAGGTATTGAGGATATTACGTCATCAAATGATCACTTTGTAAGTTTTAACGACGTGATTTTATCGTACTTGTTTTTAATTTCGTCCAAATAAAGCACTGAGCAATGGCTGATAATCGTTAATTTGTAATTCTATGGCTATCTGAATATCTCATATTTGCCAAAGAAATCACCTTTTTTCATATTTAATTCATCGATTTTCATTCGACATTCAATGCTAAACCGAGAATCACTGTTGTAGTACATCTTATGCTGTACAAACAATCATTATTACTTGTTACAGGGTTAATTGTAGCATGGTCACAGACAATTTTCTTTGTTCAGACACAGGTGTAAATCGTTTAATTGAAAATAAGACCTGTCAGAATAACTGTGAGAATAACAGTGAGAATAACAGTGAGAATAACTGAAATAGAGCTGAAATGGACATGCTACAAAACAAATAGAGTTATGGTTACATCTCGTTGGTTAATTTAAACACCTCGATGGGCTACGCCCATCTCGATGTTTAAATGAACCAACTCAATGAAACCATTCTCTATCTATTAATTGTTGCATCTTTCTTTTTGTATGGTGTTCTACGTCATTTTCAACACATGTAAGGTTATATATGACGTTCGATTTTTTTTGTGGTGGAGGCAGACCACCCAAATTTGATTGCATGTGTAATATGAATAAAAACAACAATAATAAACACCTATAAATATAAATATATACAGAGCATGGTGTAGATATACACTACTGACAAACAAAGGACACACACACAGCAATGGCATCTTGTTATAGCGGATTACATTTGTTTGTATGGAGTTCATGACTGTTATTCATTCGATCTTTGGAGATCGCTGGGCCCGATACTTATATTTAGACGGTGGTACATTTTCAAATGTTTATGTTTTCTTATTGAAATTTCTATTCAGTGGTTCCACTAATCCGGCCGATAAAGGCCCTGGGTATTGTTTAACCACCCATAGGATATGTTATCTGCTTTTTAATTTAGGCTTTTGACTGTTACTTGTGATAACCGCTTCATAACCGCTGCTCCCAACTAAATTCCGTTTTGTTTATTTCGCTCTTCGGGGCATTGAATTTTGTTAAATACTGGGACCATACGCCGATCGTCATGGAATTATGACAGTAAAATTAGCATATCCACCGCCATATGCATGCCATCTTCGGGATGGCTGAAATGATGTACTACTATGGAGGGCGTGAACGGTAGCAAGTACCTTACACTACTGCTCATGAACAGTCTCAATCAAACAGGGACTGCAATATGTCGTATTTATCGTGTTCGGCAATTTCCAAAGGTCCACTCTCATAATCTTTTATGTGTAAAAAATTGCCGAATATATTTCTTTATTCTTATGGTCTGTTTTACCCAATGAAATAACGTTAAATACATATATGCTAATGCAATTGGAATTATTACGTTAATAAAGAATGCTAGCGATAAACTATCTGTATCTGCAAAAAACAACCTGTAATTTAACCCACTTCCTTTTCGTTTCCTCGTATAATGAATATGGCTAAGCTATTTCCTATACTCAGTAAACATATCATATCGCAATTATCCGCCAGCTTAAATGCAATGTCATTGAAAAACATATTATGTATCATCTTAAGGCACTTCCGTGCAAGTATACGCGTGATGCAACGTTTGTTTATCTCCTCATTTTTTATAAATGTATATTAATATCCACTCTTTATTAAGTATCGTTCAAATATTAGCTCATATAAAGAGTTCGTCTTTCCATTAACAATGTATCAATCGTATTGGTAGATGCCTACTATGGTGACGTGATTTACACAAATCTTAAGATCCTTAGATTTGAACATTTTGATACAATATTTATAAACACTGTTAATACAAGATATTGTGACGCTATTAGTTTAAATTGCACTTCATGTTTAATAGTACTTTTACTGTTGACTTAACTATTTCGAGACATTTGATTTGTTATGAGTAATTTGGTTGCGTAATATTGCAAACATAGCATAAAACACATTATAATTACTAGATTGAAATTGATAAACTTGTAATTTTGCACACTTCTCTGTCGGATACTACTTAACAGTAATTATGCATAATATAGAATAAACTAATCATATTAAAATCATATTAAAATGTCATCAATATTGGCATTTGCATACTATTAACTTGTAATTTTGCTCATTTATTTTAATACCTTTTAGACTGGATTATAGTTGCATAAATGGAACAAAAACAGTTTCTAGTGTAATGGAAGCAAGGCATAGAGTGTGTATCGTCTTCTTTAGTTAGTCCTTTGTAATACCTTCTGGGAAATCCATTTCAGTCTTTGTAAAATGATTTATTTCTGCTCAGGGAGAGGGTCTGAAACTCATGTAATGTTGATGAATTCCCCCCTTGCTGTTTAAATGTTATCAGTGTATCGTCTAGTATATAAGATCAACATTACTTAATTACACTTAGCAGAGCTGCAGGCATGCACACTTGATTTTGATCTAATAGAATGTTTCATTTCAAAACAGCGTTCGACAGGAATTATATTCGGCAGATTTGGCTAGACGTAATACAATGTCAACGTGAGGTAAATTGCTTTTCTTTAGGCTGTATGACTACGTAAAGTGTCGTCATCGGTATTAATGTAATGATTGGTTGCGCAAGCCCTTGTGTGCTTTACTCGCTGTTGTGTTGTTGTTGATATATTTAGAAAAAACAGAAATTTGGCAGATTCATAAATTTGTCAGTTGTCAGCAGTTTGTACATTAATTTGTGTTTCATAATTTAAGCTGATATTTTCTTACATTCCTTTTGATATTTAAGATATAAATAAATAATATTTTAACTGAAGTTATATGTTTTCCTCCTTACTAATAAATCCTTACTCTAACCAGTATCAGACGAACACATATTAAATAATTATATTGTGTGACTGTGGGCGTAATGGCATCCTGAATCTGGCCCACATTCGGCATATTTGAAGTAATTTCTTCCTTTTGGAAACACACATTTTATGCCAAATTGTCATCCATCTCTTGTTCACGCGATACAATGAAACGACGCTTTTCATTGGTTCATGTTTATTAGCGTCGTTTTCATTGGATAAGACGTAGTATATAACATTCGCCTTTGGCAATATTCGTTACATAGAGAACGTTTTGAAAATAATTTTCAAAAGAGAGTATGTCAAGAGGGCTATATATATCTTCGGATGTGGTATGAATGTTTTTGATATATGTATATATGTATTGAAAATAGCATACATTCAACTCGTTAAATGTTCAATATAATAAAATTGGTACTTTGATAAATAACTTTATGACAAATTGTCAGACATTTGGCAGATTGATAAATGTGTCAGTTTTCAGAATGGTGGACATTATGTTGTGTGTCATAATTTAAGCTGATATTTTCTTATATCTCTTTTGACATTTAAGAGATAAATAATAAATATATTTATTGAAGGTATAATTATGTTTTCTTTCTTTTTAACAATATTAAATATTCATGTTTTGTGACGGCCTCTTGAATATGGCCCACAGTTACAGTATTGCACCTCATCTAGCAAAATCTGCACTTATTTTGAAATAGTAGAATCCCGTAATTTTAATCGAGCTTTTTCACACAAGGTATTATCTTGTTTTGGTATCTGGAAACAAGCGATGTTATCATGAGCTGTTTTGTTTTGTAGATACACTCGCCTAGACTCAGCGTATGTTGGTGAGCTAAATTTTGTGAACACTATAATTAATAAGAGTCGCAGTTTTGCTTCAATACAATATCGGACAGTTTCGACAATGAGTAATGTATTACTTGATGTTTGTAAGAATGGAATATATTCTGAATCTAGAGTGCCGACATGTTAGTATGGTGTTCCCAAGATATAATCATTTTAAATACGTTCGAGATATGATTCCATTTATTGATCGAGATGTTACGAATGTTACTGACATTGTACTTCGTAGTTTTAAATTTAATGTCTGGATAACTCCAACTGCAAACTGTCGTGTTGTCAATGAACCCTATAATGACACATCATTTAACATACTCTACCATGTTCATTTTACATCAAGCGGACTAGATAGCTCAGTGGACAAAACCTTGACTTTAGAGCTACAGAACTCTTTCCGCTTGGGTTCGCTCTACCCGGGGGACGCATGTCTGATGGGAAACTTCATCCTTGATTGCATCTTCCTCCTAGTCCCCTGTTCCAATATAACCTGATATTATGTGTTAACGGGAAGCAACTTCCCATATCATTTACATTACGAGGGCTGAACGCGAAATTGTTGTGTTGACTATATATTAATTAGGAGCAAGATACAATAGTATATAGTTGACCTCATTAACTGATTTGGTTGTAATCATACACATCTGATGTCATATTGTGAGTATAATGAAATGAATCGTTCAAAGCATAATTTCCAAGAAAAAAATTAGTTTATTTCTTTACCATAAGTAGCTTATTTCGAAGGATGCATATGTCGGCCAAAGTTTTTTCAGCATTTGAAGAGAAATATTTTGACAATACTTATAGTTTATTATATTTGTATTAGGATATATCGCCTAACTCTATTTTCAAAAACAACATGTATAATACCAAAGACACCAATCTATACATCGAAAACCCTGCTAATAAAACAAAATATGTCGTAATTGTATCGGTGACAATAGGAAGACCATAGTTTTGTCACCAAATGCTTATTGTTTGAAATAATAAAGTCGTGATATTATGTTATGCCGAGTTGTGAATTATAGCGGCGTTAAACCGTGCTTGCAATCAGAATTGTTATTCATTCAGATCTTTGGAAATCGCTGAGCCCGATGTTTACGGATATCGGTAGTACATTCTCAAGTATATGTTGCCTGCTTTTTAATTTAGTATTTTGACTGTTACATGTGACATGCAGGCTTCGTAACCTCTGATTCCAACTAAATCCAATTTTGTTTAATTCGCCCACGGTGTTCTCGTTCAGGACAAATCATTTTGTTAAAAGCTGGGACCATACGCCACTGGCCATAGAATGGTGTGCAAATACTTCTTTGATAGTTCCATGGTCACCGTCATATGCATACGATCTTCGGGATGTTCTGCTCAAAAAAGCCGAGGCTAGAGGTCGTCAACGGTAGCAAGCACGTTTCACTACCGTTCATGAAAGCTCAATCAAACCGAGACGGCAATATCTATAATATTTATTGTTTTCGGCGATTTCCAAATTTTTCCTTCCATACTTCTATTAGTAAAATGCTGATACATCCGATGGTTTAAAAGGTATTGTACCTTACTCCATTACGTGGTCCGAGTATTAAATTTCATACCCCATCCAACCCCTTCTCCGAAAATGGGGTTGAATGGGGTATGAAATAAAACCTTAATTTCGGCTTAAAAACTCTGCATATTGTTAAGGTAAAACATTTCATAGATAATTTTAAACAGGTGATCGCATTTTTTTCAGTAAACAATATTTTTAAATGTGTTTTATTGTCGATATAACCATTATACAATCCTGCTAATATAAGCTTTCCATCGCTTAATGGAATTATGGCGGGAACACGTAATGCACATCGGTCATGTTTCCGCTGAGAGTTCGAATGCGGTACTCTAATTGTCAACCATGTTTATATTTGTGATATTGAATACATTGCTTCTAATTTTCTTTTAACTGTTGTTTGTTTGTATGCTTGTTCTTGATTGATTGTTTAATGAATGCTACATTACCACATCGTATGATTTACCTATTTTTACTTCTTGATATGTTATTTGTCCACGTACGAGCCTACTGTGAATCCGCTCTTCGATTGGTGATTTCAAAGAAACTAACCCGCCAAATAATGGCAAAAATTACACTACAAAACATTTTATCAAAACTCTTTCAGAGTGTTCATGTCATATAAACATTTCTTGCATACCGGACAAGGATATCCGTCTTTCTACCGGGGCTAGATATTTCCATCTCACCCTAGGGTCGAGATAAAATTCACGGCGCCAAAATCCGGTATGCAGGAAAACATGAAAAAGTTAGTAGCTGGTGGCGTCAACGCACAACATGTCTCTGATATGCAAGAAAAAGAATCTATAATCGGTATAGGTGTTTTAATAGTAAACTCGGCAGAGCCTCGGTTCCGATAAAAACACTTATACCTCGGGTTGGAATTCCCTATCTTCACCGGATACTAATGAAGATTCTTATAGTATATGTGCCGATACAAAGTAAAGGTTTATTTACGGGTTCTTAAAATACCTTGAGCAGTATGCGTAAAATGAATTATGAGTTGAGAGAGGCTAAAAGGAGGAATAAAGTATGTAAACAAGGATCCACTTGGTTGTAATATAAAAATATGTTTTTTTCTTCCTTTTTTACTCAATGACATCATGCAGCTGTCATTGTTGATATCAGCACTTGCCCTTTACATTCCCCTAAGATCAGGTTTTCTATGATCCATGTAGAACGTAAGATCAGGCTTTCCATCATACATGTAGAACGGGGATAACCTTAACCAGTTTTGATTTAAGTCACACGTTATAATCAATAAACGCATTATTCATATCTTTACAACATTGTTTTGCACATTACATTAAGAATTAAAAAACATGTATAATATATATACATTCTTATAAAGTGTTCACTGATTAATTTTCACATTGTGTGTTTGTCAGGGGAAAACACTATTTATTCATACATTTGCGGTAACGTCGGATATTATCATTATAAATTCACAGATCCCAGATGAGTCGATTGGGCGGGTGACATTAAAACAATGGCTGCCCTCCGATGACTCCACTCAAAGGTTAAATTGTATCATTATACAGAGTTTAATAACCAGTGTTTTTGAGATACGGGAAATATCTCCCGAGGTAGAGAAATGGCCCCGATATAAGAACTCGTGCTCCGCACTGTTTTTGTCAGTTTTGAGTACTTCTAAGTTTATTTTGGTGTATTGGAATATGCATTCTTTGTTTTTTTTGGTGTCTATCAATAGAAAAATGTGAACCTATCAAAAACTTCCAAAAAGTAAGTAAAATGACTGATTTTAACTCACGGGGTGATCAGCATGCAATAACTTTTTAAAGCGCCGGAGTAGGTATGTAAAATTAAGCATTTCCTGATATGCAAGAGCATTATGAGTGCAGAATTGACCCTGATATGCGTAGAATTTTTTTAATTTATTTATTGACATTTGAAATATTGCTAAAATTGCTTTTTTAGCATGTTTTGAGGGATATGGTAATCTTAAAGAAATGGGACTAAAGTTGTACAGAAAATGCTTTTTGATACTTTTATTTGGAAAGATGGGTAATTTTATTGTCTTCTAAGAAACAGGCTATTTCAGTGTTATCTTAAAAAGTTGCTGTTGGCCAATTTTTGGACAATCACAATAATTCGTATATCAAGACGTCCGGAATAAATTCGCAAAATGGCAAAAGGGGCATGTTTTTTTTTTTTAACGGACAACTTTCCCTTAGGGGGGCACTCCTCAGTTTCGCATGAATGTCCATGGTGTAAATCAGAAAGAAATCAACTAAGCATCTTTTAGGTCCATGGATGGTATTTATAATAATTATGAAGCACATGTTTGATTTTTTTTTCAGTTTTGAGTACTTCTAAGTTTATTTTGGTGTATTGGAATATGCATTTTTTGTTGTTTTTTTAGGCTATCAATAGAAGAATGTGAACCTATCAAAAACTTCCAAAAAGTAGGTAAAATGGCTGATTTTGACTCACGGGATGATCAGCATGGAATAACTTTTTAAAACGCCGGAGTAGGTATGTAAATTTAGCATTTCCTGATATGCAAGAGCATTATGAGTGCAGACTTGACCCTGATATGCGTAGGCATCTTTTTTATTTATTTATTGACATTTGAAATATTGCTTAAATTGCTTTTTTATCATGTTTTGAGGGGTGGGGTAATCTTAAAAAATGGGACTAAAGTTGTACAGAAAATGCTTTTGATACTTTTATTTAGTATGGAAACATGGGTAATTTTATTGTCTTCTAAGAAATGTTTGACACAATGATGATGTGATTTATTTTTGCTCAAGGATTCAGGCTTAGGTCTTGTCATGGGTTTCATGATTGTGAAATGTACATTAAACTGTGGAGTGCCCCTCAAACAAAACAAGTGGAACAGGAACTCTTCGTTAATTTTCGTAATCGTTATTCCCTGGTGGCGGAATCTGACGACGACGACCGTAAAACAATCGGAACGTCATTTGGCGTTCCCGCCACTGACGGAAAAGGCCGAGCACTGTTCCGTACTGGTAGAGCAAACGAGTAGATATAGCTTTTCTATTCCCAGTAATTCCTATACAAATCACAGACAAATATGTAATACAAATACATTGTTTCCGAGATGATGCGATTGGATGGTTAACAAATAAAAGATGCCCTCAAGTAACTTCATTCCAGTTGTGACAGTAAAAACAACGTACGACATGGCGAACAATTAAATAGCAATACATGCGGTATACTAATATAAAATGTTTCTCGCCATCGTATAGACATTGTATACAGGCCTGGAGTGAAAATGTGAGGTTTAATAACTGAAATTATTAATTTTCTGGTAGACAATGATACTTATTTATTAATAATCCCATGTAATTTTCTTTTGCGTTCGTTCTATATTTTGTCATTTTTAAAGAAAATAAATTTCCGACAATATTTTATTTATTTAATGAACTAGTATCATGTAGAACATAGACATCAAGTATGGACTTTCTGTCAATTACCTGTCAATATTAAAACGTATCTCATTTTCGGAATACCAACGGCGCCACAACGAATTACAATGACGTAGAAAACAGCGCCACACGATTACATTTGGAATAAATGGTTAACTTTGAACCAGCAGAAATACAAAAATATAATTAAAAATAGATATATTTAGATTATCAAATTACATTTGTGGTCCGTTAATTTCTTCTAATATGTTTTCATTTAATATTCCATACACAATGTCTATAAAGCAAAATGATGAGTTGCAGTTTGTATGATAACATAATTACAAAACTATTATTGTTTTACATCGTTTTCGTAGGCTGCGTTTGTAAAATAACTTTGGTATCGAGGATTAAAACGTCCGTGAACGATATGTAAATGAAATGCACCGTTACTGCCCAAAATATGTGACCGATATCCCATTACATGGTCCCGCCTTAATTCCAGGAAAGCTTATATTAGCATGATTTTATAACGGATATTTCGACAATAAAACACGTTTAGAAACATTGTTTACTAAAATAAATGGATAGCATTTTTAAAATTACCAATTAGATGTTTTAATTTTACAATATGCAATAGTTTTAAGCCGAAATTAAGGTTTTATTTTATACCCCAGCCAACCCTGTTTTCGGTTCTTGGAGAAGGGGTTGGATTGGGTATGAAAGTTAATACTCGGACCACGTAATGCACAGGGAAATTTTATCGCTCTCTACCATTTGTTTTATCATACATAGTGTATAAGAGAGTTACACAGATTGTGTTACAAAGATTGTCCAAATTACTCAGTAAACGCATATAATGTATAAGGCTGGTACGAAGTTATTTTAACTTACTTAATGTTGATAACACACATTAACTGAAATTGATAAAACACCGCTAAATGCCTAAACAATGTAATTTCGACTTATTTTACAAGTTTTATGTTTTAAGATTACTTCCATATTGTGTAAATAGCGTTAAGATTGTTTAATGATCTTTGCTAGAAAGGTCATATTTGGCCACAAATATGTCACATAGAGAACAGCGTAAACAACTATTAAACGATTGCATATTGTGATCGAAGGTTAATATCAACGTCGTGAGCTATTGGTGTGAGTTACCTACAGATAACAAGAGATAACACGATATCAAGACAGGGATGTAGATAACAGAAACAGACCAGTACAATAATGGACAATTGATGTACAAGCTCCACTAAAACGCCAGATACTGAGGGTAGTGACGTCATCCGCTCCATCGAGAGTGATCTTTATATAAGTAGTATTTCACAATCGGTGTAACATAAATAAACATTAGTATCATTAGTACTTCACAATCGGAGTAACATAAAGAAACAATAGTATCATTAGTATTTCACAATCGGTGTATCATAAAGAAACATCAGTATCATTAGTATTTCACAATCGGTATAACATAAAGAAACATCAGTATCATTAGTATTTCACAATCGGTGTAACGTAAAGAAACATTAGTATTTTTACTATTTCACAATCGGTGTATCATAAAAAAAACATTAGTATCGTTAGTATTTCACAATCGGTGTAACATAAAGAAACATCAGTATCATTAGTATTTCACAATCGGTGTAACATAAAGAAACATTAGTATCATTAGTATTTTACAATCGGTGTAACATAAAGAAACATTAGTATCGTTAGTATTTCACAATCGGTGTAACATAAAGCAACAATAGTATCATTAGTATTTCACAATCGGTATAACATAAAGAAACATTAGTATCGTTAGTATTTCACAATCGGTGTAACATAAAGAAACAATAGTATCGTTAGTATTTCATAATCGGTGTAACATAAAGAAACATTAGTATCATTAGTATTTCACAATCGGTGTAACATAAAGAAACAATAGTATCATTAGTATTTCACAATCGGTATAACATAAAGAAACATCAGTATCATTAGTATTTCACAATCGGTGTAACGTAAAGAAACATTAGTATTTTCACTATTTCACAATCGGTGTATCATAAAGAAACATTAATATCATTAGTATTTTACAATCGGTGTAACATAAATAAACATTAATATCATTAGTATTTCACAATCGGTGTAACATAAAGAAACATTAGTATCATTAGTATTTCACAATCGGTGTAACATAAAGAAACATTAGTATCATTAGTATTTCACAATCGGTGTAACATAAAGAAACATCAGTATCATTAGTATTTCACAATCGGTGTAACGTAAAGAAACATTAGTATTTTTACTATTTCACAATCGGTGTATCATAAAGAAACATTAATATCATTAGTATTTTACAATCGGTGTAACATAAAGAAACATTAATATCATTAGTATTTCACAATCGATGTAACATAAAGAAACATTAGTATCATTAGTATTTCACAATCGGTGTAACATAAAGAAACATCAGTATCATTAGTATTTCACAATCGGTGTAACATAAAGAAACATCAGTATCATTAGTATTTCACAATCGGTGTAACATAAAGAAACATCAGTATCATTAGTATTTCACAATCGGTGTAACATAAAGATACATTAGTATCGTTAGTATTTCACAATCGATGTAAAATAAAGAAACAATAGTATAATTACTATTTCACAATCGGTGTAACATAAAGAAACATTAGTATTGTTAGTATTTTACAATCGGTGTAACATAAAGAAACATTAGTATCATTAGTATTTCACAATCGTTGTAACATAAAGAAACAATAGTATCATTAGTATTTCACAATCGGTGTATCATAAAGAAACATCAGTATCATTAGTATTTCACAATCGGTATAACATAAAGAAACATCAGTATCATTAGTATTTCACAATCGGTGTAACGTAAAGAAACATTAGTATTTTTACTATTTCACAATCGGTGTATCATAAAAAAACATTAGTATCGTTAGTATTTCACAATCGGTGTAACATAAAGAAACATCAGTATCATTAGTATTTCACAATCGGTGTAACATAAAGAAACATTAGTATCATTAGTATTTTACAATCGGTGTAACATAAAGAAACATTAGTATCGTTAGTATTTCACAATCGGTGTAACATAAAGCAACAATAGTATCATTAGTATTTCACAATCGGTATAACATAAAGAAACATTAGTATCGTTAGTATTTCACAATCGGTGTAACATAAAGAAACAATAGTATCGTTAGTATTTCATAATCGGTGTAACATAAAGTAACATTAGTATCATTAGTATTTCACAATCGGTGCAACATAAAGAAACAATAGTATCATTAGTATTTCACAATCGGTATAACATAAAGAAACATCAGTATCATTAGTATTTCACAATCGGTGTAACGTAAAGAAACATGAGTATTTTTACTATTTCACAATCGGTGTATCATAAAGAAACATTAATATCATTAGTATTTTACAATCGGTGTAACATAAATAAACATTAATATCATTAGTATTTCACAATCGGTGTAACATAAAGAAACATTAGTATCATTAGTATTTCACAATCGGTGTAACATAAAGAAACATTAGTATCATTAGTATTTCACAATCGGTGTAACATAAAGAAACATCAGTATCATTAGTATTTCACAATCGGTGTAACGTAAAGAAACATTAGTATTTTTACTATTTCACAATCGGTGTATCATAAAGAAACATTAATATCATTAGTATTTTACAATCGGTGTAACATAAAGAAACATTAATATCATTAGTATTTCACAATCGATGTAACATAAAGAAACATTAGTATCATTAGTATTTCACAATCGGTGTAACATAAAGAAACATCAGTATCATTAGTATTTCACAATCGGTGTAACATAAAGAAACATCAGTATCATTAGTATTTCACAATCGGTGTAACATAAAGAAACATCAGTATCATTAGTATTTCACAATCGGTGTAACATAAAGATACATTAGTATCGTTAGTATTTCACAATCGATGTAAAATAAAGAAACAATAGTATAATTACTATTTCACAATCGGTGTAACATAAAGAAACATTAGTATTGTTAGTATTTTACAATCGGTGTAACATAAAGAAACATTAGTATCATTAGTATTTCACAATCGTTGTAACATAAAGAAACAATAGTATCATTAGTATTTTACAATCGGTGTAACACAAAGTAACACTAGTGTCAATACTATTTCACAATCGGTGTAACATAAAGTAACATTAGTATCATGACATGATTGGTTTCCTCGCTATATGTCTATTTGTGTGAGTCGAGTTAATGCTATAAAGAAAACATAATAATATATTTTAAAAACATATCGAACAATATGAAAATTTGCTCTGACGAATATGACCTAAATCCTGCGATCTGGTTTGTCAAAGTACATAAACTTGTGACAGTCAAATAGTGCATAGTAAATCAAGTCGTTTGATGTCAAAAAATGAGAAACTACAATAATTTAAAAGTGTTTTAGGAACGCATTAATCAGTATTGAAATGTTGACTATTGTGACTATCAGTCATTTAGTGCACGCACAATCTGTTTATTGACGACACGTCAACTAAGAAATTTGACCGTTCAAAAGCGTAACACATTTCAGATAAGTCTATATGTGCTATGCCAATAACTCTTTGGTCTCAGTATGGTATACACAATGAATAATACATCTATAAATAACTGGGCACTAAGATTAATCGTAGCACCCATCGTTCGGAAGTTAAAGTTGATGAGTTGGCTTATAGTGTGGTATCTTTGTCGTATGATCGAAGTTTACAAGATGGTATCAATATCAAGCGACTGTATATACCATATGTTTTATTGTTAACCATCACAAAGTTATAGGGGCTAGAGACGATCTGAAAGACTATAAGGTGTCACCCAAATACGAATAAACCCCCCACAATATGTTACATTTGCATGATCAATGTACATGTGCACCAAACTAGGTATCATTAAATAACCGATTTAATAAGTGTTTTTGTTGCATAAGTCATTAATATAAACTGATATAGCAATTTAAGGCTATAATCAAATCGTATTGTATGAGCTTGCTACACTTCTGTTTAATAGTATTTACAACTGATAGTAAAATGGACCACATATGAATTAATATTGATAGCTTTGATAACAAGAATGCACCGAGGCGTCCATTTCATATGAAACTGGCACCAATTACTCTTCCAGATCGCCTCCAGCTCCTATAACAATGCCAACGAGATGCGAGGCCTTGAGTTATATTTAGAGGTTAATATACGGGCGTGGTGTGCCTTTTGTCGATAATGGCACACCTAGTGCCGTAATGGCGCGAGGGCTTTAGCCCGAGGGCCATTGCGGCACTAGGTGTGCCATTATCGACAAAAGGCACACCACGCCCGTATATTGACCTTTTTATTACATACGTTACTACAAAATGGAGAAAAAGAAAAAAGAAAGAAAAAGAACAGGATCATGTGATGACGTCTTTGTGTTTCTTGATGACGTCAACGTCTTCGCGATATGACGTTGACGTTATCGCGTGAAGAGTACCGATTTTTACCTTTTTACCACGGCCGTATATTTACCTTTTGATTACATACCTTATTATAAATGGAAAAAATGAAAAAGAACAACAGGAGCATTGTTCAACCAAGTTTACTGTTATAATTAAGGAATTTAAAAGTTTGATTATTTTAAAACCCTGCTCATGTCATGTACAGTTATGCAAATTGATCCAATGTATGTATCTTTCTAAATCGAATCTATCAAAGACTTTTAATTTACTATATAATTAGGCTAAGGATAAAATCGAGTAACACACATTTTATCACCTAAGATGAAAATAAGGTCAAATCTCAACATTTTGGCAATGGAAAATCATGAATATACATCAATATTTTAACAGTACGGTAAAATTTAAACATATAAGTAAGATGCAAACACGTGACGTGGAAAATAAATGAATTCCATTAATATTAATTTAATAAATAACGTTATATATCAGGTGTTTTTTTCCTTGTCTTATTTGAACACTATATTCACCGGGCAATGGAAATTGCAGTTAACAAACAACGACTTGGGGCTTTTTTTGCTCTCTTGGACAGATAATGAGCCATCGGAATTGTGAATAATTGGCAAATTCACAACTTGGGCTCCCTCAATTTCAGGGTTTTCATAACGTGTAATGGCCTGCAATGCCGTTTCAAGTTCCTGGGAATCACACACTAATTTGTCGTCTGACAAACTGTTATCATCTTTGACATAACTGTCATCAATGGATGACCCTTTGTTAATGTGACTTGTAGAAGCTAAGTGGCTGTGTTTTGAATTATCACCAGCTCCAGAGACTTTGTGCAGTATTGTTGACATTTCTTGCTGCTTACGGAGACTCACTGTGTTATAGTGATTTAAACTCAGCAGGTTTTTATGCCCCGACAGTTGTGCTACATCGGTAGGTGCGACCTGGGCATCCATCAACTTTGTTATAGTTGTTTTCCGTCCAGAGTGATTAGTATGCCTTCCAGAGAGTCCACCCTTTTCACTCATTGTCTTTGCAATTTGTCCGATTTTGTTCTTCCCCATTGGACCGCTTATGAACCACGCCGCACCATCTTTACTCTTTTTGCCATAATTAGGGTTGACAGCAACATAAAACCTTGCATCCGGTTTGCGCATTTCCTCTGGTCTTTTATCAGCGTAAAGTTTATACAGTCTAACAGGACAAAACTCGTCATCTGAAAATATTAAAATGTGGCTCTAGCTGCTTACTTAGATACAGGTATTAGAGATTTGAAGGAGACAGTCATATTTCTTTGGTAAATCTAAATATGCAGGAAAACATATTTTATCTGTCTGTTTCTGAAAACTCTCGTAAAATGGTCATACCTCTGTCATGTCTGTAATTATCGATTTTCTCTTGAATATAAAAAAAAAAGAGAACTTTTGATATCAGAGATATATATTTCTTGTTTTACTTTTAAATGTAGAATACCTGGTTGTTCAAACATCTTTGGAAGAAAGGCACGGGGGTCGCTTGAAATGCCATTTCTAGTTTTTGTACATCTCTCTGTGAATGCCAGGTATTCCACCCCTGTTGATGTTCCACACAGCTCAATGTCTCCCCACAGCATCGTAGTATGTTCTTGACGACCACGAAGTCCGAAATGTGTGGTATTATTTAGCCACATTGCGTTTGACAAAGCCTCTGGATTCTCTGAAATAAGAGAATAAAGCTAAAGTGTATTGTGTGGCAAATATGCTAGTACTACGATTCATGAGTAATCAAATAGATCTACACATAAGGTCATGTTATTTGTAAACTGAAATTATTTTGTCATCGATTTTGTGACGTAGGAATAGGTATTGAGAAAATATATTGCTTAGTACTGGTTCTACCCAGGAAACCTGAACATAATCTTCGAAAGGGGGTGTTGCAGTATCGATCGATTGATTTTGACAGGGAAAAGGAATGTGTAATATTTGTGAATATCTTAGATTTTGCTGTTTGTAAAACCAATACAAATATAAATCACGTAGATATACGTACCACTACCAAGGAGACATTTCCTGCGCAAAATATTCAACTCGTCATCTGTGATAGGATCTGCTCTATTCTTTTTGTTTCCATAGCCTTCTCCTTTCAGTAGTTTTCTCTTGCTATCCATCACATCTCTGGAGTGCTTGAAGTCTAGATCTGTCAGAATGTTACTACCGTAGTTGTTGTCTATCAGGTATCTGTGGATGCTGCTTTGAATCCCCTTGACAGTGTCTGGCTCGTATTCACCGTTGTCTATTTTTCGTATGTTAATAAACATTCTCGCCAACAAAACGTTCAATTCCTTGGGAGGGATTTCAATTATGTCACGTTCTTCTCCGACACTTTGCAGCCATTCTCTCGCCCTTTTCAAATCTGATTTAGTTTTTGATTTTGTATTTGTATTTTTCATTCTGTTTACGAAGTCGTATGTGTCCTCTTCTTGCCTTTGTTTACTTATCATTCCGTCTATATGAAGTAAACTATCTGCAAGCATTTTTAATGTCCGCTCCGCAGCCATTTTAACGCTCCACTCGAGTCTTTGTGTTTTTTGATGACGTCAACGTCTTCGCGATATGACGTTAACATCTTCGCGTGCGGAGACTCTGCCATAATCCATAATGGCACAGTGTGCCATTATGGATTTTGAAAAAGGATTGATAATGATTGTTTTTCTATTAAAATCTGTTACTATTTATAGTAACGTATGTAATAAATGATGATTAACGTCTGTCAACAAGATGTGATTCTTACATTCCAGATACCTTGGAGGTAAACACATACATTTGATATTCTAAAAATAAGTGTACAAGTCGAACAGGAAATGCAGCTATTGCAGAACACAGTAACTATTCTCTAACCAATAAGGCTGCATTAATAGGCAATATAAGTAAAGCACAAAGATGCTCGTGCATATATAAATACAAAAAACAACAACAATAGCCTAGAACGCCACAAAGAAGGTACTCAGTGACTTGGCAGAAGCCAGAGCAACAAGAGAATAAACCATTTAGGGCACGACAAGACAAGATTGCAGACAAATATCAAATGTCTCTGTCATTTTGGGCTTTAGGTAGACGTCATCATAGGGTCCACAACTTGTCCGGTCATTGCGCAATTAAAGAGGAAAGCATAGTGCCGAACTGTAAATGGGTCCACCACCAAGCATTCAGTGCGTTGCAAAATGATAGGGTCATAACCTCTTTTCATAAACTCCATAACACGTTTAACAATGAAGGTGATCAATCAACACGTAGTCTTTAAACAACGCTGTGTAATGAACAATAAATGTCTGTCCGCGACTTCATTTTTTTCAATATAATAGTTATAGTGCCATGATTACTAACCATTACTTTAGTAATTCTCTGATTTCCATAATCTACGATCGCTTCCCTAGTTAATTCCAATCCTCCAGTGATGCAAATTTCATTTTATCTGTCAGTAGTTTTATTACTTATTGGTCCTTTGGGGTTTTCGCGTACAAGCCTTGTGGCTTTAAAGCCGAACTTTGCTTCATTTAAGCCTGTGCTAAAGGACGTGGGAAGTGTTACATCTTGTATTACTTCTCATAAACAGCCTGAAAAAAGAAGCTTGGTACTTCTTCACTTGTTTTACTTGTGACGAACCTCCTTTTCAATATTTCTGATACATTTGTGTACTGATTAAAAAAGGTTGTCGTGAAATTAATGTCTTTAAATAATTTACTATTCCTAGAAAGTATTTCTTTACCGATTCATAAAAACAAAATGTTTTACTTATTTGGACTATTTCCAAGCTAGGTTTGACAAAAAATTAAAAAACAATTTTGTTCTTTTATTATACCATGGAACTATAAGGTTATATGGTTCACATGTGAACATAAATAAACTAAAACATATAATGTTTGATTTCAATATAATATTTTATAACAATACATGATTTTACGGCATTTACGATTTGAAATCGTATGCCAAAGTCATTAAGCATACGAAAGACATTGATAAGCAGTAGTGTAATGCAAATATGTAAATTTAAGAAAGTAAAATGAGCAATTAAAGACACAGATTGTTGTTTTTATATTCAGGGTTCTTCAGAATATATGCAAAGGCATTATCCGTCTAAAAGTAACATGATATTCTTATTGTATTGATAACAAGGGCGACTTATAGCTAGCATATTTCACTACCGTTTATGAACAGTCTCAATCAAACAGAGACTGCAATATTTCGAATATTTCGAGTTCGGCCGTGTCCACTTTCATACTCTTTTATAATACAATCACCTATCTTTTAAAGGTACACGCGACAATCTTGAACTAGAAATCAGGCATTAAAACTAGCCCCTCGATTCATTAATTCGGTATATTTTTTTCTTAAAAGCAGATTGCATGTAAGTATTTAAAATACAATTTAGTCTTATACATCATTGCGGTAACGTTCATTGTCGATGAAGTTAACATCTGCAGATTTTATCAGAATAACTATGTCACAGTCTGTGACTAAGTATGCGTTTGGCATGAATGAAAATATATACTCTGCCGAATAAAAGTGTTACATGACGTTTAGTTTCATTGATATATCTAATCAATTAATAAAATGAAGTATGTTTTACTACTGTACACAAAACACAAAACCCAACGAAACTATGTATTAGTTTACATGTAGGTTGAACAAGTCAAGTACTTCACACTAAGGGAAATTAATTTAATACTATATATTTGTTTACATGTAGTTTGAACAAAGAAATATAAAAAGATCGGACAGGGAAAGTAGCATTCAAGGAGAACAGTCAACAACAAAACACAGAAACAAACACGCAATTAGACAAACAATAAGGCAAAAGGAATAATAAAAGCAAACGACATCAAAAACACAAAATGGTTGACAATAGTGCTACCGCCTTGGAACGGTCAGTGGCAAAGTAGGCCACTGGGGGTTAAAACCGGTTCTAGGGTGCACCAAACCTCACTTTTACCCTACTGTCATCCCATTAAAACAGGACAGTGTAAATAAAGAAATCCCCGCCAAGATCTAATCTCTAACCAACAAAGCAGCATCAATAGGCAATATCAGTAAAATATGCTCGTGTAAATATAATACAAAAAATACAGTAGCCTAGAAAGCCACAATGAAGGTACTCACTAACTTGGCAGAAGCCAGAGCAACAAGAGAATAAACCATTAAGGGCACGACAAGCAAGATCATGGAAAATCATCAAACGCCATCGTCCCAATGGGCTTTAGGTAGGCGTCATCATAGGGTCCATAGCCTGTCCGGTCATCGTTGAATTAAAGAGGTAAGCATAGTGGCGAACTGTAAAAGGGTCCACCACCAAGCATGCAGTTTATTGTAAAATGATAGGGTCATAACCTCTTTTGATAAACTTTTTAACAAGTTTAACAAAGATAGTATGAAAATGATCATGACAAAGAATCTTACGAAGTTTATAAATCACATCACCATAGAAGTCAGGTTGTGATAGTCCTTGTCGCAGAAGAGTCCTTGAATTACTTTTATATTTGGAAAGAAGATCAGGGTTACGATAATACAATGTTGCAAAGGTTTTACGAAGTTTATGATAACGGCAACCCTGAGTAGCTTTTTATTTATACAAAGATTTCGAATATTAAAGTCCTCAACTCAAGTACAATCTCTAGAAAACGAATAATGAACGGGGATAATTAACAATATCAAAATTAAAATCATATCTCTTGTCATATATTTTGCTAATTATTTCACCATTTGTAATAGAGAGTTGTAAATCAAGAAAAGCAGCGTTTGTATCAGAAATATTAGCTTTGTTACGTGGAAGTTCTTTAGGGTTTTACGAAGATTATGGTAACGGTAACCCTGATTGAGTAGCTTTTTAGTCATACAAAGATTACGAATATTAAAGTCCAAAGTCCTCAACTCGAGTACAAGCTCTTGAAAACAAATAAGTTGAGACAAATACACCCCATAAGAAGATGCTCGGGGAACATCCCCATTCAAGTGGGGATAATATTAAAATCATCTCTCTTGTCATAGATTTTGCTAATTATTTCACCATTTTCAATCGAGAGATCTAAATAAAGAAATGAAGCGCTATAACCAGATATATTAGCTTTGTTAAGCTGAAGTTTTTTAGGATAAATATTATTAACCATAGTTGGAAAGAAAGGGTTGTCAATGTTCAATATGTCATCCAGATACCGAGAGGTTCATTGAAAACAAGTCTTGTTTACAATATTGCCATTTATAGAACTACAAAATGTAACATTAAATGCATATAGTGAAAGATAAAACAGTACATGCATCATTATATAACTTCAAACAGACAGACACATTTACTATACTTGTAAAGTAAGGTTACAAAATACAATGGAGTTTCATTCTTTCATTAAAAGAAGGGATTTGTTTTTAAACGTAAATGTAATTAAAGAATGTGAAGCTCTTATGTCAACGGAAATCATGTTCCAAACTACCATTCCCGAATATCCAAAAGTACGTTTAAGAATCTTTGTCCTAGGTTCTAAATGAGCTTTATCGTTCATGATAAATGATATCGTTTATGCGCTAAAAACGTAACATTCACCTGTATATACATTCGGAAATGCACTATTTATACATTATTGATTTATACACGTTTGCTTATAATCGCTGGCAGGTGCATGCTGGTTTTTGACGCAAACGCGTATGTGCTAGTTCATGTAATAAACACTTTAAATTGAATTAATACATATTCTGTTGTAACGCACACAATGTAGCATAGCACATAACTGTTTGCACGCCACAATTCTAAACGCAGGGGCGCTTGCCTTTGGTATCAGTACAAACGTTATTGTAGGATGTTTATTTTCACCAAAAAAAGATCGGGGGGCAATTTAAAAAGGATACATCATGCTTTTTTTCTTTAGAATAATCTAAAAATTAAAAAATCATAAATTTCGTGATACCAAGATCATATCAGTGAGCATATCATGTGAGCACGTTATTGTTCAGATCTTTTAGAAGAATTCACAATTAACTTGGAATTAAATCTGGCGTTAAATGCTTAAATAACCCGGGTGCGTCACCTAAATACAGTTACAGTGCTTGCGGTAGTAGGGGATCATCGGTAGTAGTGGATCAGTTTATGTTTACATTTCATTTATTCAGCTCGTACTTATGAAACTTTCCATATTTGAAGAATGATCATATAAGCATACAACTACACATTAGCGCAAAGATTCGGCACATATGTCCTAGACTAATTACCCACTTAGCATAGCATCTATCAAGAAAAATGTGTTACTGTTTGAAGGTTGTGAGGTTTTTAAAAGAAAAAACAATACAGTTAAAATGAAATACAAAATGAATAGATATTTTTTAATACACTACGGTGCTCAGGCCTCATCATCAAAAGATCAGTGATTTGGATTTTTAAACTTTTAGCGACATTGATTCCGTAAATGGGTAAAATGGTAGATTTTCAACTGTTTACTAACACAAGTATAAGGCATAGTTCAAAATAATTTTGGCTAGCAAATTGCTGAGAGAGCAGAATCTAGTAAGAAACTCTCTTGGAAGTTTCCTTTAGTTTTTTTACGCTTTAAACCGTAGTGATCCTTTACTACCCTATGTACTGTATGTATGCGAATAAGAAATCATATGTTGCCTCATGCATTTATTCTGATAAGAGTTTTAGCACTTTTTAACTTATCCGCTTTTGCTCCATATATATGTATATAAGTAAATCTCAGGTTTTATTAAATTATTATCTCAACTAGTTCTTAACATATTGCAGCATGTGGCAAGTGCAAGATTTGCCAAGGCTGCCCTCTGTATGATTGACAATGACTGTATGATTCTTATTTTTAATTGTAGAAAATAGAGTATTGCTTAATCAATTCATCATTTAATATTATTTTTAGCTTAAAACTTTATGTGTTGGACCTAAAATGAATAATATATTACCATGATATATACTCTTAATTGGTAATGTTATCTTAATATAAACTGGTTTCTCTATTGATAACTTTATTTTGCTGTAATTCTAAATATACTTCATGTTTATGTATAGCCGGTTCAAAAGCTCTTCAATAGCTTATTGTGCATTGTTTGTATGTCTGACTCAAAATAAAGTTTTTCTTATCTTATCTGATTATGAACTGTTTTTTTTTTAGAAAGAAAACAAAACAGTATATGTCAGTATTTAGTTGTTGTTGTTGTTGTTGTTGTATATTCTTTTACCAATATAACACTGGCTATGATCACTATGTGCTTCTTCAATTACGATTGCTTTCACTTTGTACTAACACTTTTTTGTGTTGATATTGAGCAAGTTTAAATAATTAATTATGGACAATGAGTCTTCCAGAATTTCTTAGGAATACTCCAAATGCCATTCTAATCTCCATGTTTGTTGCGTCTGCTGCACTGTCTATGTTACCCGTTAGAACTTGTAGGTTTATATGATATACTTCCAGGCTGTCTCTTGCTATAATATGTTCAACAGGATTTTCAAGCTGTGTTCTTTCTTTAATAAATATGTCACAATCGTATAAATAGTGTTCAATTGTTTCTTTCACCCTACAAAAAATTCACATAGCTCTGACTTTTCAGGGACTATTTTACTCATATAATGGTTCAGTTTTGTGACACCACTGATTAAATGATTGATGATCACTGTTACTTTATTTCATTTCTTCGCCAACTATCTTCCTGTTCTTTATATTTAGTCAGTTCCCATGAAACGTCTCATGTAGACAAGAGACAATCTTCCAGACAAGAGACAATCTAATTTCCGCGCTTTAATGTTCCGCCGCAGATGTGTCTATTTCAAACTGACAAAATTTGAATATACTGCTATTAAATGTCACTAAAACTCGAATTTATTTACACAAAAAAATGATTATATCAGAGCGTGTATACAGGGCATGTATTTGTTATATATATATAGATAGATAATACATTATGTGTTACAACATACATCACTTGAAGCGCTAGTCTATAAAGTATTCTCAGTTGAAAATAAACTGGAAACTTTGACAATTTTACTTTACACCCTATCCTCTTTATCAAACGACAGTCCCTTAATGATTGAAAAAACAAATGACAACATGATATTGGCAATGGAATAATAAAAACTTTATACCATTAAATCAACAATTCAGCGTCCACTTTCTTTTGCAACTGAGTATATATTATACGCAGTTGATTTCTCCTAGTATTTAATCCAAACAAAATTCATGTTCCACATCATTTACCAGCTCGTGATCGGAACCTTTCCTCTCCGGCCGACACCCTTAGAGGCGATACACTATTTCTGTATTTAATTGTTAAACGCAATCTAAATGAACCATAAACTACCAAAAGAAATTGCGCCAAACCTATAAACTAAAACACCCGAAGAATGTATTTCTTTTAAACATGGCGGTAAAACATCGCAATGCAATACCGTCGCGCGACAGGTATTTATTTAAACCCTGGGGATTTCTGTTTGGTATGCTCCTTCGTAAGATAATTTTTAAAGGTCTCTGTTTTCTATTGCGCATGAACTTAATTGTGAAACCCTATCACGTACCGAAATAATCTTTATTAATGTAATTATGTAATTATGTAAATTCATACTTTATTGCGAATTTGTTGTTCGGCAGAGTGCCGTATGTGTTATGTTAATTTGCGAAATTGCATGTTTCGGTTCATGAAAAGCTGATTCGTATTTGTTGGGAGCGTCAATAAATCGTCTGCAGGCCTTTGTTAATTACTGTGAAACGGAACATGGCAGCCAAGTCATTAAAACTTGTTTGTATTATATTGCTATAATTGCATTATTATAACATAATATTCAAGGAGATTAATTAGCTTAATGAGCAGAGGGAAATAATTATTTCATTTGCGAACGATTTTTACAAAGATTTTTTCAGATATTTTAATATTATTCTAACATGATCTGGAATCTAAAATGTTGGCATTGCGATATAAAGTTTTAAGAAATAATGATTTATTTAATTAATTTATTATAACGTCAATACACATCTATATAATATTTATTGCAGGAATTACCAAGATTTCAGGTGGACGGCGCAGTGATACATGTAATATCTACTGGGAAATAAGTCCTCAGGGAAGCCGGATGTTGGAACTACTTCTTTACTCTATTTCCTTCGACTATATAAGTACGGAATATTCAGCACTTATATTATGTCCAACATGTTTATGTAAGGTCTTGTATACAGTATTTAAAACATAGCAACTGATGACCTTATGTCTCTCTATATCACAAAAACATTGTTTTTTGCATTATTATAACATAATATTCAAGGAGATAAATTAGCTTAATGAGCAGAGGGAAATAATTATTTCATTTGAGAACGATTTTTACAAAGGTTTTTTCAGATATTTTAATATTATTTTAACATGATCTGGAATCTAAAATGTTGGCATTGCGATATAAAGTTTTAAGAAATATGATTTGATTTGATAACGCCATTAATTTATTATAACGTCAATACACATCTATATCATATTTATTGCAGGAATTACCAAGATTTCAGGTGGACGGTGCAGTGATACATGTAATATCTACTGGGAAATAAGTCCCCAGAGAAGCCGGATGTTGGAACTACTTCTTTACTCTATTTCCTTCGACTATATAAGTACGGAATATTCAGCACTGATATTATGTCCAACATGTTTATGTAAGGTCTTGTATACAGTATTTAAAACATAGCAACTGATGACCTTATGTCTCTCTATATCACAAAAACATTGTTCTTTTGCCTAATTTATTACAAAAGTATGTCCTTTGAAGTAGAGTTTTCACTCTAATAGAGTATAATGTCACATAATACATTTTTCTCAAACAGTTTCCAACTGGTAACATTATGTATCCCGTTCATTGTATTGTCCCCGATATACGTATATGCATAACAAGTAATACACTTATGTCCCTCTACAAATGGTGTTTCCATATCAGGGACGCAACTTTGTTTATGATACAGAATGTATGTTTTCTTAATTAGATTGGAGAAATAATAAGCAAAAGTTATGACAAGAATGATGATGTAGATTTGGAAATCATTAATTATGCCTACGGAGAGGTTCTTAGAGCAACATATAATACTCAAAATTTGCTAAGGATCACTTTCTTGCTGTCTAAATAAACTGATAAATAGCATTATTTCTATTTACATGAAATTATTTAGGGCAGTGTATGGTCATGTGATCTTATGACTTGATTCAAATTGTGGGATTGTTGAAGTATCCATGAAATTAATATCGTTATTGTGAATTAATTTCTAATATAATGATATGGAAGAATAAAAGTGATCCCAGCAAATTGTGAGTAGTATATTATGGGGTATACATTTCTCAGATTATTAGTTTTCTGAACATTGTAGTTGAGGACTTTAATATTGGTAACCTCTGTGGTACTAAATAGCTATTCCATCAGGGCTACCTTTATCATAAACTTCGATGATTTTTGTTTGCAAAAGTGTATTATTGTATCCCTAATCTTCTTCTATTGTATAAAAGGATTTCAAGAAGAATTCTGCGACAAGGACTATCACAGCCGGACGTCAGCCTCATGCTATTCATTTCACTGATTTGTTTCGATGATAAATGCTGTATTTCATGTTTTCTAATGATTGCACATGAACTGGAACTGATCATAAATCCTCAAGAAAAGTGCAGTTCATAACATCTAAGAGAATACGGTTTTTTATTGTCCAATGTGTTAAACTTCAAGTCACTAATTGGCATTATTCAGTGTAAACAATGACACGTGCTTTGAGGTACATACCAAAGGAATGTCTTGATGCGAGGAAAAATAAGCTCAAATAAGGTAATCAACATTCATTTTAGAGTTCTAAAGTTTATATGTATTTCAATTACCATGAGGTTTTTATTACAGGATTTCACCACTATTGAAAATACTTTCGAATAGACTAACTCGTGATAACACACTATTCTGCTTATGTGAACGTAATTTCACCGGGATAAAAATCCAGTATTGAAAAACTCGTGGTATTATATGTGATCTTTTATGATCATAAAATCAATTCGACTTAAGTGGGATAACTTCGAAAGTATTCGGGTTTTCCTCCTCGTTTTTTATATTAGTGGGAACATGTACTAATAAAACATAATTCTCCATGGTATTTATTTTCGAATGTCAATGGATTTACATAAACATCTGCCATTTTAATGGAGACTTTGAGTTGCATGAGCACCAAGCTTGAAAATAGCTCGGTCGGAAACTTATCGAATTGAATTGGATTTTATAGTCGCACCAACAGCTAAGGTGACATGTCGACTTTCCAGCTTCTTTTGGTGACGGAAGACTCCAGGTGCCCCTCCGATCAATTTTCGTGCACGGCCGAGCACCTGGGTAGAACCACCAACGTTCCGCAAGCCAGGTGGATAGCATCCTCGCAAAAAGATGTCCAGGCTCATGACAGATTGAAAACACAGAGGTGAGGGGCAGGTGGTTTCAACTTAAAGTCTGTTATCGTTCGGCCACGGTCGTACCGAAAACAAATCGAACACAACTGTGCGCAGAAATGTTGGGCTATGCTTCAAATGTACCCACACGAAATTTCATTACCGATTATGTTAACATAACTTGAGTCTAGTAGTCATTATTTGGTACAAAAATACGGAGCTGTAATTTGAAATCATCGGCCAAACAAGCACACAATATAATTTAATCCGGTTAACAATATTAGGTATACATCAGAGCGGTAACATAAGTTTATTATCAGACATACAACAGAGCGGTAAATTATGTTTAATACTATACTCTGTAAAAGAAGTTTTGGACCATGGCAGTGTTCGAACCCGTACAATGATCGCTGAACCATGAAATTCGACCATAACCTTTATTATCTCAGTTGATAATTCACAATAGATCAACAATCAACAATAATTATCGTTTACAATGAAAGTTTGCGAAAAAATAATAACCTTTTTATTGGGTACTCGAATGTGTCCGTAACTGTTACTTTGTATGGACTTTGCAACATTTTTGACAGACCCTTTGTGTGTTCGCGATATTTTTTTAAATCAAATCTTGTTTGGAATTTAATGTTTCTGGTACCAAATTAACCGGGTAGGGTAGACCTTGGTTACTAAAAAAAGATACTTAAATTTTGTCCACCAGTTTTATTTTTATATGACTTTATATACCCTGGTCCAAAACTTTTTTTACCGAGTATATTAGATATACAACGGAGCGATAATCAGGTAGACTAATTATTAATATACGGTATCAAAAAGTCAGGTTAATATAACAGAGCGGTTAAATATGTGCATTACTATTGGATGCACTAAACATTACCTCTAAGTTAAAGGGACAATAAAACACACACTAAATTAGTTCGCAAACATTACACACCAAACATTATTGAATATTTACTAATTAAAAGTAGGATTGTTTGACGGAATTCAATCGCGGTACAAAACAAAAGAGAAACCGCTTCGGGCATTTGAACTCACAGCCCAAACTAAAATTACACTCGCGGTAATAATAGTGAGCGTGAGCGTAAAGTTGTCGACATAGCTCCCGACTGAGCTAACCATGCTATACATATTACGCAATACATACTATGGTGAAAACCTAATGCGCTAATGGCAGTCACGTGATCGCAGAAAAGTTAAATATGGTGGGTCCCATTTTATTTACAAATAATAATTAAAACCTTTTTTTTTCAAACTCACAAATGTATTACTACATACTTCTAAGGGTCTATTCTCATGTTTTCATGTATACATTTCACTGAATAAAAGTCACACGGTTATTTGGTTAATATCGTCTTACTTACGGACAGTGTCCCTTTAACAGACTCAATGAAACCGAGTCTGCTACTTTTATCTCTTTTTGTGTTTGTTGCTTCCAAGGATCCCCTTTTCTGTATTTATTAACTATTGGATATCCAACAGTCGGTAAACCTTGTTTGTTAATATTAGGTATCCAAACTAACATAAAACATGTTTATGACTATGAGATATACAATAGAGCGGTAAATCAGGCTTATTGATATTAGGTAAACAATAGAGCGGTAAATCAGGCTTATTAGCTATTAGATATACAACAGAGCGGTAAATCATATACATATTAATATTATATATACAGCAGATCGGTAAACCATGTTTATTGGTTAAGAAATAATAAATAAGTACCTGCGTTTTATCGGTGAATAAAATACAGTTAGGAGTTCGGATGCGTAGTAATTAAATCACGAGTGCGTTTTCACCGATAAAATACAGGTCCGTTTTTATTATTTCGATTCTAACACAACAATTACCCCATTATTTACGCTATTGTTGGGGCACTATATATTATCTCGAAGGTCAAGGTAATCAGGCTGCTATGTTTACAGGCTGTTTCATTGGGCGCACCCGTATGCAAAGTTCTGCGTTTCAATGCACTAGTTTTTCACGTGACAAACAATTAAGTCATTGCTTACGTCATATAGCTTGCACTGTATGACGTCAAACGTTCTCACCTTGTTCAAGATGCTTATTAATGTTATATGTACATGTGCATATGATGGGTTTATTTCGGGGGGGGGGGGGGGTGCACGGTTTGGGAGAATGGCAATTTTGTTGTAATTAACATTTCATTAAAATTACTGTTCAGTTTGTCTTCGTGACGTATATTTACCAAGTGACGTCATGTAACGTGGCGCTTCCAACGAATGAAATATACGCGGGGAATTAATGTAACAGCCGTGTTTTATCGTAGAATAACATACAGCTGTCTCCCTTCTTTGTGTATATGGAAGACTGCAGAGGTCGTGTTAGAATATTAGGTAAACAACAGAGCGGTAAATCAGGCTTATTACTATTAGATATACAATAGAGCGGTAAATCATATAGATAGTAATATTAGATATACAAAAGAGCGGTAAGTCATGTTTATTAATATTATGTAAACAACAGAGCGGTACATCAGGCTTATTAACTATTAGTTATAAAACAGAGCGGTAAATCATGTTTTTAATATTAGGTAAACAACGGAGCGATAAATCAGGCTTATTAGCTATTAGGTATACAACAGAACGGTAAATCATATTTATTAATATTATATATACAACAGAGCGGTAAATCATATATATATTAATATATATTCTCCTGCTGGTATGCGGGTATATATTATATGGTAATGTTCCCCGAGCAACTTCTTATCGTGTTTAAATTCCTGATATAGTAACATGGTCGATGACCTTTCCTTTGATGAATACAGAGCATTAAATCGTTTAATTTAGGGTAACTAAAGGGGCGTGGCTATGCCGTACTACAACTACCGGATATTGGAATTTAGTGTACGGGCACTATGATGCTACGCCCATCTCTGGGTCTAAATAAGCCAACTCGCTGAGACCAGACTCTATCTATTACTTATTGTTTTTCTGGAGTTTGTAGTAGAGTTGAGGACTTTAATATTCGTATTCTTTGTATATAATTAAAACGTTGCTCAATCAGAGCTACCATTACCATAAACTTACGAAAAACTTATACAAACGTGTATTATCGTAACATTTATGATCAATAATCTACTTTTAACATATAAAAGTAATTTGGGAATTCATCTGCAACAAGGACTATCTCAACATGACTTCTATGATGACGTTGAAAACCTTTTACTAAGATCCTCAAAGGGGTCATGGTCACTTTCATACACTCCACTCTTTATTAAACTTGTTAAACTATTGATCAAAAGAGGTCATGATCCTCTCATTTCACAACGCACAGCAAGTCAGGAATCTTTGCATTGTGGCTTTCTATTTTTTATTTTTTTATATTCATGTATATATGATCATCTATGTTTTATAATTATATTGCCTATTAATGCTGACTGTTTTGCAAGAGATTACAGCCTGGCGGGAATTATTCATTCAAACCGCCCCGTTCTATTGGGATGATAATAAGGTAAGAGTTAGGCTTGTTGCATTCTAGAACCTGGTTTAAACACCCATCGTTTGTTTTTACCACTGACCTTTTTAAGGAGGTAGCCATATTGAATGCTACAATTTCTTTCCGACATTTTACCTATCTTTACATGGAAAAAGGATGGCTTTATTGTATACCTTTCTGGACTATTGTTTTTTTGTATTTATAAATACACGAACACCTTTGTGTTTTACTTATATTATTTCATGGCGGGGATTTTTTTATTTACACCCGTTTTATTGGGATGACAGTAGGGAAGTGTGAGGTTTGGTGCACCCTAGAACCTGGTTTAAACCCTCAGCGGCCTTTTTTTTTTACCACTGACCGTTTCAAGGCGGTAGCCCTATTGTCAACCCGTTTGTGTTTGTGATGTCTTAGTTGGCCTTTAAATCATCTTTAAAGTTGTTATTTGTTTCTGTGTGTGACTGTCGTCCTTGAATGCTAATTTTCCTATTCGATTTTCATATCTATATTTAGTTGTTGTTATTTTCGATGAATTTTCTCAACTTCTTCTCAAACATAACGTAAAGCCAGAGTTATTGAATTTTTCGGTTCTCAAACCCTCCGACCTCATGTTTTGCATAAGTGAATTTTTATTAAAAGTTTTCGTTATTAATTATTTGGTGACCCTTTTCAAACAACCAAATTATCATGTTTGAAAATTAACGTAAAATCAGAAGATCATGTTATATCAATTTGTTCAGGTCCATTTTGTGTTTTACAATGTGACTAACACCATAACAAGATATACACTAATAAAGGTTCAGATATTTTTTCCCCGCTTCTCCTGTGGAACTTTTTCAAACAAAATCTAAGAACCAAAAAAATCAAAAAAATCTCTGGCCTTAGGATGTTCGAACACATTTATGACGTAAAAGTTTACAGCAATGTATCATTCGTAATGAGGCTGATTATCAACATTGGACTGCACAGTTTACAGCAATGTATCATTCGTAATGAGGCTGATTATCAACATTGGACTGCACAGTTTACAGCAATGTATCATTCGTAATGAGGCTGATTATGAAAATTGGACTGCAGAGTTTACAGCAATGTATCATTCGTAATGAGGCTGATATTATGAACATTGGACTGCACAATTTACAGCAATGTATCATTCGTAATGAGGCTGATTATGAACATTAAACTTCACAGTTTCAGCAATGTATCATCCGTAATGAGGCTGATTATGAACATCGGACTGCACAGTTTACAGCAATGTATCATTCGTAATGAGGCTGATTATGAACATTGGACTGCACAGTTTACAGCAATGTATCATTCGCAATGAGGCTGATATTATGAACATTGGACTGCACAGTTTACAGCAATGTATCATTCGTAATGAGGCTGATTATGAACATTGGACTGCACAGTTTACAGCAATGTATCATTCGTAATGAGGTGATTATGAACATTGGACTGCACAGTTTACAGCAATGTATCATTCGTAATGAGGCTGATTATGAACATTGGACTGCACACTTTCTGTTTTGATTCAGTATATCTGGAAGACACTATCAATTTAACGTTAAGTTTCTGTTCTTTAGTCGGTTTCTCAGGACTTAACCCATGCTTGTTTATTGGCAACTAGAGCTCAATATGGTAGAGAAATGAAAAAAAATTGGCTGTTATATTTCATTAAAACATCACAGTAGGTTATATTGGAAAAGCAACCACAGTGAGATGAGATGAAGGACGAATTTTCCTACTAGACGTGCCTCGGCCAGGGACTCTAAAGACAAGGCCCGATCCACTGAGATACCGAGGCCACTCAATTACGTAGAGAGGGTACCCTAATCTTAAGGGCCACACACTTTGTCAGTTTTCTCAGTAAAAAATGTACTAGTGCTTCCAAAATTGAATTGAAGTTGTACATTTGGATGAAGATCTCATTCAGACATAAAGGTTTCAGCTCTGACATTAACCTTAATCTCCATGGGCCAATAACTCGGTTAAATTACGTTTTTGTGTTAAGCTCTTATTTCTAAATCCAGTCCCTGTTAGGCCAGATTTATGGATCTGTGGAAATTTATTGTATTTATTAAGCAGGTTTTCATTGGAATACTCCGGTTATTAGATTGGGGTATGTCGTTTGGCAGGCTTGTGGGCGTACATGCGGCATTAAACTCTTAGTTTCTGCTCAATAGCTTTTGTTAGGAATGAGGTATTGTGATGAAACTTACAGGGAAGGTAGCTTGACTTATGAGTAACCGAGGCCCTGCAGAGGTTAAACATGATAAACAGAGGCCCTGCAGAGGTACATCATGAGATATAACTGACTAGTAAGTAACCGAGGCCCTGCACATGTACATTATGAGGTATAACTGACTTGTGGGAAATTGAGGCCCTGCAGAGGTTCAACACGAGGTATAACTGACTTGTGAGTAACCGAGGCCCTGCAGAGGTACATCATGAGGTATAACAGACGGTTATGGCTGTAAACAGGATGTTAATGCTGATTTGATGTTGTATTATTATGTCCCTGAGTATTGTTACTATTAGCCGGTGCCGTGTGTATAGCTGATTACTGGCTAATGGAAATTGCCTTTACTTGTATGAAATGATTATCCTGGCATTAATAAACATTGGCATTATACGTCTCCGATGTAATATAAATGTCTTTAGTACTATTGACGTTCTTATGACTAGTTTAAAATAGAGCTTAATCAGGAAGAGACGAAAAATAATTTACTCATAAATTATTAGTATACAAAGTGCGAACTAACTAAATTTTACTATTTAAGCCTTTCAATAGCATTCCTAGCTGTCAACTTGCCATATACATTACTGTGTGTGTTATAGTAATTACGGTGCTTTACATTCAGAGGAAATGAAAATGCGCCATATACCCTAAGGCAATCATTAGCTTTTTATGTCTGGGTCGTTATATTGCTGAATAATGGATGCTTTTAGGATGTTATTACCAATATATTTTCACAAATGTTCAGTATATACACCTAATTAAAATTAATTTCTATATTGCTCAGACGATAATGATTTCCTACTTTGGATCCAATTCAATTAGGACTATACATCACACAGGGACAATTTCATAAGAAAGTTGTACGTTTATTATATAAACGATCAAGTCTGACCTTGTGATATGGATCCCCAGGATGGTCTTATGTAATATTCATGTCGTTGATATTATTCCTGCACACTTTAATAGTAACTGTTGTCTAAACTAATTTATCACAGAACATGGCTTCTGAGAGTGTAATAGCTTCATGACTCTCTTTAGCCGTAATAAACTATTGTATTATAGATGCAACTTAAGTTCGAATAGCTGTTTTTATGTACAGTAAACCATTTAGTGTTTGCGCGGTGAATGTATATCACACAAACGTTCAGGCACCTCAGTATTTATAATTAGTTGAACTCTTCCTTTATAAAATGTGTGTTCGTAATGTTAAATTCAGTTTATCATGACAATATTAAAGTCAAACTATCACGTTGTATGTGTTAAGCGATAAACAGAATCTTACATTCGTGACTGTATATTAATGACTTTAATAAACCTGTTGGAAAAAAAGACAGGATACTCGGTATAGCCTCGTATCCAATCTGGTTATTCAACTCGTTTATTTACATCAGCAATACACTATCGCGAATGTAAGATGATATATTGATATAAGTTGAAACCAGTGTCAATTATCCTGTCCTTTTCGTTTCGGTAAGTCACAATTGCAATTCAGTATATTTCAACAACATTCTTCTTAACTTGTATATTCTGCAAGGCTGATCATTGGGATGGTCGGTAGCTTAGCTTGAACATGTGTGTTGTCGACTGACCGCGCTCAGGTGCCACACTAACTGAGTATATAGAGGATATTTGTTTGTTTTGAGTGAATAAAAATTAGATCAGGTGAGATAACTTATATTTTCATGAGTGCTTTTGCACGAGTGAAAATATTTGAGTTTTCTTACTTCGAGATGAATATAAATCCTATATTCATGACAAACCAACAAATATTCTATTTATTATATACTCACAACCTGGAAAAGTATGCAGAAAAATATAAAGCTCCTAAACAATGACGTCGTCAATAACGTCAACAACGTCATGATGACAATGCAATCCACTATTTCACTGGAATATATATAATAAAAAAAAATATTGCCTGATTATTGTAGCACTAAATGCACAGAATAATCAGCGTAATCGACATCGTCCATCATCAGTAACCTATTGCCATGGATAATCAACATGGTATCATCAAAAACAAATGCCCAAATATCTGGGTTTAAACGAGTCTAATTAAATTATATTAACATGGAAACGCTATAGCGTAAGCGGGTCAAAATGACACTGTCCGGTGTTTACAATACAATCAAATAGACATGAAACATTTAAACAAAATATTCCCAGAAATGTCTATGCTAATATTCGTGCGTTGCATATATACTCTGATAGTCATGGATTCACAAGGTACAAAGTAAATCCCGTGAGACATTTCGAATAATTTATTCCATCCAATACATCACTGGTATGGATGGAAGAAAAAGCATCACTCTCAAGTGTTTTTCTAGAATGACTTTTATGGATGTCTAATTAAACAGCATCAGGGAATATGATACTATTACTTTGAAGTAAAACGTTATGTTAAATCATGTAAACGAGTGTTTGTGGAGGGGAGGTTGGTGGGGGACTTTTATTTTCATAAACAACATTAAATCCCTGCAGTCGAACTTGATACTAGAATTTTATATGAATAACGTTCAACCTTTAAATGTTAATGATGTTAGATACGTATTAAGGTAAATTAATAGAATAATAGGAAATCTCACTGTCCATTCTCCTTTCGATAATTCCTCCGTGATCGAGGTGGTATAGACACCGCGTTTACAAATTTCTCTACTCCCACCCTTCGCACCGGGTTCGAATCCCTCTTGGAGCTCGACTAGTAAGTGACAAAGTTTCGATTCTTACGGATGGCGAGAGGTATGCAGTTCTGGTTCTGCCCAGTAATAAATTAGTTGTCTGCCTACAACACTGAAAATCGACCGTCATATATAGCCTAAAATGTCCTGAAAATGACGTAAAACACCATTCAACCAACCATTGCCAACACAATGAAGAACGAAGGAAGCTTTTATCATGGACATCTTAGGTACTTCGATCATACTTTCCGAGCAATAACTTCGTGCTGAAGACAGTTATGTCTCATACAGGCAGAACGATCGTGCTACAGAGAGTTCTACCTCAGACGTCTAGGTACAAGCCTCGAACTATCACACATGTTGCATTCTCTATCACACCTGTCACATAGTGTATCAAGTACAGATGTTTTTATTGCATTCTATATACCATCTTTCTTTGTAATCAAGTTTAATTTGATTCCTGGGTTTAGTGTGTTTCTACTTTATTGTGTTTTGTGTGGTGTGAATCGAAACCAAATCACCAAGTGTGTAAAAGATGCCTTAACATTCAGGTAGAAACGCATTGCCGCAGATACGGTGGATATTACGTCATCAAATGATCACTTTGTAAGTTTTAACGACGTGATTTTATTTATTTTTTTTTAATTTCGTCCAAATAAAGCACTGAGCATCGGGTGATAATTGTTAATTTGTAAGTCTATCTGAAATATCTCATGTTTGCCAAAAAACTCATAAAGAAAACATCGATTTGCATTCGAGATTCAATGTTAAACCGAGAATCACTGTTGTATTACAGCTTAAGCTGTACAAAGAAGCACTACATAAATATTGCATCCCAGTGAGGGTGACAGTGGATATTGTCATTATATTTATTTGTTTATACCGAACAAATGTTTTGATAAAATTTAAATATACGAGGGGGAAAAAATCGCAATATTTTTTTTTAATTTATATTTTTACACAAACGATTTAAAGTAACAAATCTGCTCGCCACATTATTTTTATTGTCCTTTGGTAAACCAAGCGTCTTACGATTGACATAACTTCAACTGTTCAAAAATTGCTTCACGCTAAGGGCATGGGCAATTTATACAGGAGAGTAAACGTGAGGTATAATAACATTATTTGTTACAGGGTTAACGGTGGCATCTGTAATATGAATAAAAACAACAATAATAAACACCTATAAATATAAATATATACTGAGCCTGTTGTAGATATACACTACTGCAAAACAAAGGACAAACATTTTGCAATGACCTTTTGTTATGAAGGCCTACATTTGTTTGTATGGAGTTCATGACTTTTATTCATTCGATCTTTGAAGATGGTTGGGCCCGTTACTTATATTTAGATATCGGTGGTACATTTTTAAATGTTTAAGTTTTCTTTCTTCAATTTCGATTGGGTGGTTCCACTACTACGGCCGATAAAGGCTCTGAGTATTGTTTAACCACCCATAGGATAGGTTGTCTGCTTTTTAATTTAGTCTTTTGACTGTTACTTGTGATGTCCAGGCTACATAACCGCTGCTCCCAACTAAATTCCGTTTTGTTTATTTCGCTCTTCGGGGCATTGCATTTTGTTAGATACTGAGACCATATGAGGCTGGACATTACAATTACATATCCACCGCCATATGCATACCAAATTCGGGATGGTTAAAATTATGTACTATTGATTTTATGAATATAAAGTTCTGCTCGACTCGGGGTTAGAGGGCGTGAACGGTAGCAAGCACCGTCCACTACCGTTCATGAATCAATTAAACCGAGACTGCAATATTTCGTATTTATCGTGTTCGGACGTTTCCAAAGGTCCAATCTTATACTCTTTTATGTGTAACACGTTGCCGAATAAGGCATAATTTGAAAGCAGTCAACAGATTCGTCAAAGCTTACATATAAACTCCATACTAACAAATGTAATCCTTATGATCTCAACCTTTCGAAAAAAAAAACGAGAACATTTTAAGATTGTGAAACCCATTTAAAATAAGATGATACATATTGCCATGAATATTTGAAAACTACGTCACGTTTTAGGCTTTATCCAATGAAATAACGTTAAATACATATATGCTAATGCAAATGGAATTATTACGTTAATGAAGCATGCTAGTGATAAACTATCTGTATCTTAAAAAAAACACACTGTAATTTAACCACTTCCTTTTCGAAGATGGCTCAGCTATTTCCTATACTCGGTTAATTACTATTATATCGCAATTATCCTCCAGCTTAAATTTAATGTCATTGTAAAACGTATATTTAATCATCGTAAGGTATTTCATAATAACAGCTCATATAAAGAGTTCGTCTTTCCATTAACAATGTATCAATCGTATTGGTAGATGCCTACTATGGTAACATGATTTACACATGATTTACACAATCTTAAGATCCCTAGAATTAATCATTTTGATGCAATATTTATAATCACTTTTAGGACAAATTATTGTGACGCTACTAGTTTGCATTGCACTTAATGTTTAGTGGGCTCCATTTTACTGTTGACTTAACTGTTTAGGGACATTTGATTTGTTACGAGTAACGTAGTTGCGTAATAATGCAAATATAGCATAAACCATATTACAATTACTAAAATTAAATTGATAAACTTTAAATTTTACACACTTTTCTATTGCATACTAATTAGCAGTAATTAGGCATAATATGGAATAATATAATCATATTAAAATGTCATCAATATTGGCATTTGCATACTATTAACTTGTAATTTTGCTCATTTATTTTTATTCCCTTTTGACGGGATTATAGTTGCATAAATGGAACAAAAAACAGTTTCCTTTGTAATGGAAGCAAGGCATAATGTGTGTATCGCCTTCTTTAGTTAGTCCTTCTTAATGCCTTCTGGGAACTCCATTTCCATCTTGTATTATGACTTATTTCTGCTTAGGGAGAGGGTCTGAAACTCATGTAATGTTTATGAATTCCCTCCTTGCTGTTTAAATGTTATCAGTGTAACGTCTAGTATATTAGATAAACATTACTTAATTACACTTAGCAGAGCTGCAGGCATGCAAATTTGATTCTGATCTAATAGAATGGTTCATTTCAAAACAGCGTGTCACACGAATTATATTCAGCAGTTTTGGCTAGACGTAATACAATGTCAGCGTGAGGAAAATTGCTTTTCTACCGGCTGTATGACTACGTAAAGTGTCGCCATCGGTAGTAATGTAATGATTGCTTGCACAAGCCCTTGTGTGCTTCACTCGCTGTTGTGTTGTTGTTGATATTTTTAGAATCTCAGAAATTTGGCAGATTCATAAATTTGTCAGTTGTCTGCAGTTTGTACATTATTTTGTGTTTCATAATTTAAGTTAATATTTTCTTGCATCTCTTTTGATATTTAAGATATTTAAGATATAAATAATAAATATATTTACTGCAGTTATAATTTTTATGTTTTCCTCCTTTTTAATAAATCCTCTAACCAGTATATGACGAACACATATTAAATAATGTGACTGCGGGCGTCATGGCATCCTGAATTTGGCCCACATTCTGCATTTTGGAAACAAACATTTCATGCCAAATTGTCATCCATCTCTTGTTGTTGACGCGATACAATGAAACGACGCTTTTCATTGTTCATGTTTATTAGCGTCGTTTTCATTGAATAAGACGTACTTTATAACAGTCGCTTTTGGCAGTATTCGTTACATAGAGAACGTTTTGAAAATAATTTTCAAAAGAGAGTCTGTCAAGAGAGCTATAGATATCTTCGGATATGGTATGAATGTTTTTTGATATATATATATTTATATGTATTGAAAATAGTATACATTTAACTCGTGAAATGTTCAATATTATAAAATTTAAGCTGATATTTTCTTATATCTCTTTTTACATTTTAGAGATAAATACTAAATATATTTATCGAGTTATAATTATGTTTTCCTTCTTTTTAACAATATTAAATATTTATGTTTTGTGACGGCCTCTTGAATATGGCCCACAGTTACAGTATTGCACCTCATGTAGCATAATTTGCACTTATTGTGAAATAGTAGAATCCCTTAATTTTAATCGAGCTTTTTCACACAAGGTATTATCTTGTTTTGGTATCTTGAAACAAGCGATGACATAAGCTGTTTTGTTTTGTAGATTCACTCGCCTAGACTCAGCGTTTGTTTGTGAGCTAAATTTTGTGAACGCTATAACTAATAAGAGTCGCAGTTTTGCTTCAATAAAATATCGGACAGTTTCGACAATGATTAATGTATAAGTTGGTGTTTGTAAGAATGAAATATATTCTGAATCTAGAGTGCCGACATGTTAGTATGGTGTTCCCAAAATATAATCATTTTAAATACGTTCGAGATATGATTCCATTTATTGATCGAGATGTTAAGAATGTTACTGACATTGTATTTGGTAGTTATATATTTATTGTCTTGATAACTCAAACTGCAAACTGTCGTGTTGTAAATGAACCCTATAAAAACACATCATTTAACATACTCAACCATGTACATTTTACATTAAGCGGACTAGATAGCCCAGTCGACAAATTGAATTTAAAGCTACAGAACTCTTCCCGCTTGGGTTCGCTCTACCCAGGTGATGCATGTCTGATGGTAAACTACATCCTTGGTCGCATCTTCCTCCTAGTTCGCTGTACCAATATAACCTGATATTATGTGTTAACGGGACGCAACATCCCATATCATTTACATTACGAGTGCTGAACGCGAAATGTGCGTGTTGACTATATATTAATAAGGAACAAGATACAATAGTATATAGTTGACCTCATTAACTGATCTGGTTGTAATCATAAACATCTGATTTCATCTTGTGAGTCTAATTTGAAATGAATCGTTCATAGCATAATTTCTAAGAATAACATTAGTTTATTGCTAAACCAATAAGTAGCTTATTTCGAAGGGTGCATATGTCAGTCAAAGTTTTTTCAGCATTTGAAGTGTAATATTTTGACAATACTTATAGGTTATTATATTTGTATTATGACATATCGCCTCACCCTATTTTCAAAAACAACATTTATAATACCAATGACACCAATCTCTACATCGAAAACCCTGCTAATAAAACTAAAATGTATCGGTACAGAAATAGTGAAGCCGATACAGAAGCAATGCTATGACAATAGGAAGAACATAGTTGTGTCACCAAATGCTTATTACAAGTTGTTTGAAATAATAAAGTCGTGATATCATGCCGAGTTGTGAATTATGGCGGCGGTAAACCGTGCTTGCAATCAGAACTATTATTAATTCCAATCTTTCTCAAATTCTTTTTTATTTTACTTTAATTTCGAATAGGTGGTTCCAATACTCCAGGCTTTAATCGTTCTGGGTATTGTTTGATCGCCATAAGGATATGTTGCTTGCTTTTTAATTTAGTATGTTGACTGTAACATGTGATATGCAGGCTTCGTAACCTCTGATCCCAACTAAATTAAATTTAGTTTATTCCGCCCAATGTGTTATCGTTTAGGACAAATAATTTTGTTAGAAGCTGGGACCATACGCCACTGGCCATGGCATGGTGTGAAGATACTTCATTGATAATTCCATTTTCACCGTCATATGCATACCATCTGCGGGATTGTCTGCTCAAAACCGGGGCTAGAGGTCGTGAACGGTAACAAGCACGTTTCACTACCGTTCATGAAATCTCAATCAAACCGAAACTGCAATATCTTTTGTATTTATTGTTTTCGGCGATTTCCAAATTTCTCCTTCCATACCTCTTTTAGCAAAATGCTGCTAAATCCGGTGTTTTAAAAGGTATTGTATCATACATTACTTCTCATAATTATCTAAATAATAAAACCGACCCTGCAACCCAGCTACTGTCGTCTGTTATAAATATCATGTTAACATTTATGTTGCTACTTGGAACCTGGTTTAAACTGCATTACGTGGTCCGAGTATTAACTTTCATACCCTATCCAACCCCTTCTCCGAAAATGGGGTTGAATGCGGTATGAAATAAAACCTTAATTTCGGCTTAAAAACTCTGCATATTGTAAAGTTAAAACATTTAATAGGTAATTTTAAACAGGTTATCGCGTTTTTTTCAGTAAACAATATTTTTAAATGTGTTTTGTTGTCGATATATATATTATAAAATCCTGCAAATATAAGCTTTCACATCGCTTAATGGAATTATGGCGGTACCATGTTATGTACATCAGCCTTGTTTTCACTGAGAGTTCGAAAGCGGTACTCTTATTGTTAACCACGTTTATGTTTATGATATCGAATACAGTGCTTCCATTTTTCCTTGGTACTGTTGTTTGTTTGAATGCTTGTTCTTGATTGATTGTTTAATGAATGCTACAGTATCTCCTCGTATAGTTGTACTTCTTGGTATGTGATTGGTCAACGTACGAGCATACACTAAACCAAATTGCTAAGTATCTACCTAAGAATATGTCAATAATATTCTCATTGTTTCGTGTATTTTGCGCTTGATTAGAGATACGGTTAAACTGCAAAATAACGAGTGTAAATCGTCTGCTCTGGTTGCATGAACATATTCTAAACCTTTTAAGTAAATGTGTTTTCTTAGAAATAAGTTATAACACTTATACAACTGGGTATTTAGGATTTTATTAAGTACTTCGAATTAGTGAAGCTTTCGATGTTCCTAATTCTAAAATATGCCAGACAAAATTAGTTTGACATCACGTTTTACTAGCACTACCACTACAAATGCGTTTGCAAATGAAATTTTCGAAATACTGAATGTTAACGCTGAATTACAGTTACATGAATTTCAAACAATATTCAATTTAAAGGGAGGTAATTTAAGATTATCCATATTTCATTTTTTTATAGACGGAAAATCTGCGATAAATGGGTCAAATTTTTATGTTTTTCTCTATTATTTCATACCAATTTTAAGATTTTTATATCTTTAAGCGATCTTTGATTCATGTTATGTGTTTTATCAGCACATATCATGTTTTCATATAAAGAGAGGGTAACTCTCAAAAGATGTAACAATTTAAACAAAAAATAAATGTTTTACAAACTATGGGTCAAAACAAAATACTTATCATATATCTATTTTAAAATATATTTAAAATAAGAAAATTAGTTAAGATACAAAAGTTGATACTTAGAAATTTTGTCCAGTGTACTGTGAATCCGCATCTTCGATTTGTGACTTCAATGAAACTAACCCGCCAAATTAGTGCAAAATTGCACTACAACACCTTTTATTAAAACGCTGTCCTGGTGCTCATGTCATATAAATATGTATATGTGCCGATACAAAATAACGGTTATTTACGGGTTCTTAAAACACCCTTGAGCGAATATGCGCAAAATAAATTATGAGTTGGTAACTCTTAATTTCACGCTTCCGTTTTGTGGTTTGGCCTGTCTGGTTAAAGCCGTTTATATTGTGTCCACAGAGTTTGGATTCTCGAAATATATAAGTTATATAGATACCTCCTCATCAGTAAGTTTAGAAACGGCGTACAATTGGCTGTTGTTGTGTTAACGAATAGGGTTAATGTTATATAAAGGCAGTAAATGATAGCACATATGTCATTTCCCAAGCATCTCGCAACGAATAATATTCTATACACCATATCGGAAAAGGCTACGACGTAGATTTAACACTTAGTGTCTACACATCTCAAGGGAGACATCTGTCTGAATAATGTTTGTAGTACCGTCTGCTTGAGTAGAAACAGAATATAAATATTGCATTCCAGTGAAGATGACAGCGGATATTGTCAACCTGAAGACAATAATGTCTTTTCGTTATATAGATATTGCTATAATTCAGGACTTATTATGTAATCTTTCTTTTAAGGAAGTGACTTTACTAAACATTATGCTGCATTTCCGGTATTTATTTGCTGTCATTGTATATACGCATACGTTTTACATATGGTTAACAACATATGTTCAAACCAAATCAGTCTAGACTCCCCGTGCTACGAATCAGTAGTGTTATTTTTATTGGTCCTTTGGGACCAACGAGCCCAATATAGGCGTGAGAGGTGTTGCTTCTTTCATTACTTCTCATGAACATACTCAATAAAACCGAATCTGCTGCTTTATTCTCTTAATTGTGTTTTTTCTCCAAAAGGATCACCTTTATCAGTATTTATTAACAGTCACACTAGCGTTCGTTTCGTGCAGTGTGGCGACTGTAAAATGTCTCCCCGTGCTACGAATCAGTAGTGTTATTTTTACTGGTTCTTTGGGACCAACGAGCCCAATATAGGTGGCTTTGCAGTAGAATACCGCTTAAGCCGGTGCTAGGGGATTGAGAGGTGTTGCTTGTCCCATTACTTCTCATGAACAGACTCAATAAAACCGAGTCTGCTGCTTTATTCTCTTAATTGTGTTTGTTGCTCCCAAAGGATCACCTTTATCAGTATTTATTAAGTCTCATTATGGGCGTTTAAATGATTACAAACGTATGTCTATCGTTTAAATACTTAAAAAGTAACTGTGACAGTATATTGTAGTAAATTGAAATGTTGTAGCTGACTACAAAGATATGCAGATTTGAGCCTATGTGAATTAATTTGAACCCTAAATACACTAAAGCATATATCACAGAATGCCCCCTGTTTCAACACGTGCACTATAAATGAAAAACGACTGAAAAGGGGATCCGTTGGAAGAAACACACATAAACAAGAGATACAAGTAGCGGACTCGGTTGTATTGAGTCTGTTTACGAAAGGTAATGTAAAGGGCAACACTTCTCACGCCTACTAGCACCGGCTTAAGCGACATTCTACTTTAAAGCAATAACGACTGTGGGCTTGATGATCCCATAGGACCAGTAAGTATTAACACTACCGGCAACATTCTACGGCCGCCAGACAACACTAAACAAACGCTAGTGTGACTGCCAATACTTACTGAAAAGAGGATCCCTTGAAAGCAACAAACATAAACAAGAGATAGGGGTAGAGACTCGGTTTTATTGAGTCTGTTCATCAGAGGTAATGTATAGTGCAACACCTCTCACACCTCCTTGCAACGGCTTAGCGATATTCTACTTTAAAGCAATACAGACTGGACTTGGTAATCCCCAAGGGACCAGCAAATAATAATACTACCGATATGTAGTCGGGGCAACATTTGACGGCCGCAACACAGCGCTACACAAACGCTAGTGTGAATGTCCATAAATATCGAAAAGGGGATCCCTTGGAAGCAACACTCACAAACAAGAGATAAAAGTTGCAGACTCGGTTTTATTGAGTCTGTTCATGAGAAGTAATGTGAAGGGCAACATCCTTCATGTTTCTTAGCATCGGCTTAAGCAATATTCGACTTTAAAGCCCTTAAGACTGGGCTTGATGACCAAAAGGACCAGTATGTAATAACACTACCGATTCGTAGTTGGACAACTTTTACGGCCGTCACACAATGCTAAACAAACGCTAGTGTGAATGTCAATAAATACCGAAAAGGGTATCCTTGGAAATGACAAACACAAACAAGAGATAAAAGTAGCAGACTCGGTTTCATTGAGTCTGTTTATCAGAGATAATGTATAGTGCAACACCTCTCTGGCCTCCTAGCACCGGCTTAAGCGACATTCTATTTTAAAGCCATAACGACTGGTCTTGATGATCCCAAATGACCAGTAAGTAACTAATGATTTGTAGTCGGGGCAACATTTTACGGCCGCCATACAGCACTCAACAAAGGTTGTGCATATTAAATCGATTCGAGCTAACCAGTGGGCCTTATTGCCTACTGACCGTTCCAAGTCGGTAACCCTGTCTTCACCACCCTTTCTGTTTTTTTTTGTCTCTTTCATTGTATTTTCAAGTCCTTGTTTGCAGCAGTACAACGTGGACCTACGATGCCATTGCGCTCGGACGCTGTGGTTTCTATAGGACCCTATATCTCATTTTTAGTTTGAATAACAATAAATACTGAAAAGGGTATCCTTTGAATCAACAAACACGACTCGGTTTTATTGAGTCTGTTCATGAGAGGTAATGTTAAGTGCAACACCTCTCATGCCTGCTGGCACCGGCTTATACTTTAAACCACTTTTGTGATTAAAATACCTTATATAATAATAATAATAATAATAATAATAATAATAATTATTATAACAATAATAATAATAACTTTATTTCAAGAAGGTAACAAATTAACACATAGTATTTACAAAAAATAAAAGTCTTGTTTACCATATTGCCATTTATAAAACTACTAAATGTAACGATAAATGCATATAGTGAAAGATAAAACAGTACATGCATCATTTATTATACTTGTAAAGTAAGGTTACAAAATACAACGGAGTTTCATTCTTTCATTCAAAAGAAAGGATTTGTATTTAATCGTCAATGTAACTAAAGAATGTGAAGCTCGTATGTCAACGGGAATCATGTTTTAAACTACCATTCCCGAATATCCAAAAGTACGTTTAAGAATATTTGTTCTAGGTTTTAAATGAGCTATATCATAAATGATACATGATATCGTAAATGAGCTAAAAACCTAACATTCACCTGTACACTGTACATACATTCGGAAATGCACTATTTATACAATATTGATTTATACACGTTTGCTTATAATAGCTGACAGGTACATTCTGGTTTTTGACAAAAACGCGTATGTGCTAGTTCATGTTATATACACTTAAAATTGAAATCATACATATTCTATTGTAACACACAAAATGTAGCATAGCACATAACACTTTGCACGCCACAATTTTAAACTCATGGCATCATAACATGCTACTTTAATATCTTAGTTGTTTTTGTGTCTTCCAAAGGATTTCCCGTTTCAGTAATTATTTTGAAATGTTACAAAACAAGACAAGTTTAAACCACTCTAAATGTGCATATCTAATTCCACACGTGAATTGACACAGCGTGTTCTGACATAGATAGTTGAGGTACAAAGCTAAATATTTAGATAAGATGCATTGCATACAAATAAGATTCGCAGGCGATTGCCTTTGGTATCAGTACAAACGTCACCATAGGATGTTTATTTTTTCACGAAAAATGATCGAGAGATAATTTAAAAAGGTTACATCATGCTGTTGTTTCTTTAGAATGATCTAAAAAAATAAACAAATCCTAAATTTCGTGATACCAAGGTCATGTCAGTGAGCATATCATGTGAGCACCTTATTGTTGAGATCTTTAGAAGAATTCGCAATGAACTTGGAATTAAATCTGGCGTAAAATGCTTAAATAAACCCGGGTGCGTCACCTATTTTACTCTGCAGAATACAGTTACAGTGCTAGTAGGGGATCATCGGTAGTAGCGGATCAGTTTATGTTTACATTTCATTTATACAGCTCGTACGCATTTGTTTTTTTATGAAACTTTCCATATTTGAAGTATGATCATATAAGCATACACATATGCATTAGCGCAAAGATTCGGCACATATTCCTCTTACTAATTACCCACTTATCTTAGCATCTATCAAGAAAATTGATCTCTATATGTTACTGTTTGAAGGTTGTAAGGTAAAAACAAACAGTTAAAATGAAATACAAAAGGTATAAAATCCTCAGGCCTGATCATCAAGAGATCCGTGATTTGGATTTTTAAACTTTTATGACATTGATTCCGTAGATGACAAAATGGCAGATTTTCAACAGTTAACTAACACAAATATAAGGCATAGTTCAAAATAATTTTGACTAGCATATTGCTGAGAGAGCACAATCTAGTAAGAAACTGTCTTGAAAGTTTCCTTTAATTTTAAATTTACTCTTTTAACCATAGTGATCCTTTATTACCCAGTATGCTGTATGTATGCGAATAAGAAATCATATGTAGTCTCATGCATTTATTCTGATATAAGTTTTAGCACATTTTAACTTATCCGCTTTTGCTCCATATAATAGTAAATCTCAGGTTTTTATTAAACTGTTATCTTAACTAGTTCTTAACATATTTCAACATGTGTCATGTGCAAGATTTGCCAAGGCTGCCCTCTGTAGGATTGACAATGAATGTATGATTCTTATTTGTAATTGTACAAAATAGAGTATTACTAAATCAATGTATATATTATTTAATATTATTTTTAGCCTAACACTTTATGAATAATGTAGTACCATGATATGTACGCTTAATTGGTTCTCAGTTGTTCATAGTTGTTATCTATAGTCGGTTCAAAAGGTTTTCCTGAGCTTATGCTGTATTGTTTGTATATCTTGCCTAATCAAAATGATTTTTTTCTGATCTTATTTTTCAATCCTCCGTTGTGCTATTGATTTTCGTCGGTGTATTCTTGGGCAAGACATTTTCCCTTAGCCTCGTCCGTCGGAGGGGACGTAAACCGGGTGGTCCCGTGTATCGGACTATCATCGGAGCACGTTAAATAACCATATGAATCTATTCGATAATAAGAGTAAGGCGCGGTTCCCTGATTCATATGTATCCTTCCCCTCTCTCAAGGCGGCTCTAAATAACATATTCTGCGTTGATGAGCCGTTAAACAACATTCAATTCAATTATCTTATCTTATTATGAACTGTTTTTTAGGAAGAAAACAAACGAGTATGTGTCAGTATGTAGTCGGACCCATAGATCCCATGAAACGTCTCATCAAACTTCCTTAAATCATCCAGACAAGAGACAATCCAATTTCCGCACTTTAATGTTCCGTCTCAGATGTGCCCATTTCAAACTGACAGAATTTGAATATACTGCTATTAAATGTCACTAAAGCTCGAATTTATTTACACAACAAAATGGTTATGTCAGAGCGGCATGTATGCGTTATATTGATACAGATAGATAAGACATTATGTGTTACAACGTACATCACTTGAAGCGTTAGACTATAAAGTATACTCAGATGCAAAATAAACTGAACACTTTGACAATTTTACTTTACACCCTATCCTCTTTATCAAGCGACAGTCCCTTAAAGATTCGATATATTGCAAAAACAAATGACAACATGCTATTGGAATGATAAAAACTTCGGTACCAAATGTGGCATATTCATTTCGGAATTTGTCAATTTAATTTTAAAAAACCTTTATACCATTAAATCAAAAATTCAACGTTCACTTTCTTTTGCAACTGAGTATATATTCTACGCAGTTGATTTCTCCTAGTATTTAATTCTAACAAAATCCACATCATTTACCAGCTCTTGATCGAAACATTTCCTCTCCGACCGACACCCTTAGAGGGGATACGTCATGGCTGGTAACTTTTTGAATTGCTGATTTATTTCTGTATTTAATTGATAAACATAAGTTAAATAAGTCATAAACTACCAAAAGAAATTGCGCCGAACCTATGAACTAAAATACCCGAAGAAGGTATTTGTTTTAATCTAGCCGGTAAAAATATCGTAATGCAATACCGTCGCGCGACAGGTATTTATTTAAACCCTGGGTATTTCTGTTTGGTATGCTCCTTCGTAAGATATATTTTAAAGGTCTCTGTTTTCTATTGCTGTTTCCTATTGCTGTTTTCTATTGCTGTTTTCTATTGCTGTTTTCTATTGCTGTTTTCTATTGCTGTTTCCTATTGCTGTTTTCTATTGCTGTTTTCTATTGCTGTTTTCTATTGCTGTTTTCTATGGAAATTGGATGGCTATATTGTATACCTTTCTGTGCTATTGTTTTTTTTGTATGTATATATACACGTGCATCTTTGTGGTTTACTTATATTACCTATTAATACTGCCTTGTTGGTTAGAGAATAGTTCATGATTGTGATTTCTTTATCTACACTGTCCCGTTTTATTGGGATGGCAGTGGGGTAAGTGTGAAGTTTAGTGCAGCCTAGAACCAGGTTTAAACCCTCAGCGGCCTTTTTTGCCACTGACCGTTCCAAGGCGGTACACCTATTGCCAACCCTTTTATGTTTATGATGTCTTAGTTGGCCTTTTATTCATCGTTAAAGTTGTTATTTGTTTCTGTGTGTGTTTGTGGTTGACTGTCGTCCTTGAATGCTACGTAACACTGTTCGATTTTCATATCTATATTTATATTAACAGACGGTTATGGCAGTAAACATGATGTTAATGCTGATATGATGTTGTATTATTATGTCCCTGTGTATTGTTACTATAAGCCGGTGCCGTGTGTAAAGTTGATTACGAAACATTATGACTTTTCTGGCTAATGGAAATTGCCTTTACTTGTATGAAATGATTATCTATCATGTCTCTATAGTGTTCTGCACACGTTGTTGCAGTTATCCTGGCATTAATAAATCAAGGTGACAAATGGGAATGCCATCGGATGAAATGTGAGAAACATATCTGAAATATATATGTATGACTTTGTCACAAATCAAATGTATTTTTGTGATTTCTAAGTCCATAATATTATAACTGGTAGGTTAAATAAAGAGACTAGAGTATATAAAAAAATGGCATAACAATATTTAATCAAAGAATACTGTACAACCTCATATAAACACTCATGCATACATAGCCTCAGACACAATTAACTAATTATAATATAGTAGTTTAACAATTGGCAGTAGTTATAATCCGTATCATGTCCTATAACCTATAGGTTGCTATAAGTCTCTTAAAATATAAACCAGCCCTCAAATAGACATTCATTCACAGTCACAAACAAATGTAAACGAATGCATCTTGCGCGTCACACCATTTGAGTTAGAAAATACTATTCTGTTATGATGATACTACTCAGGTATAGTGAAGAAAACCACTTAGGCACTGCAGCTCAAGTATTGTTACGGAACCACTAATATATAAGTACTTCCACTCAGGAAAAACTACTTAGGTAACGGTACGGGACGTCACAGGTATATATACACGTCCACTCAGGAATCACCACTTAGGTAACGGTACGGGACCACACAGGTATATGTACACGTCCACTCAGGAATCACAACCACTCAGGAATCGCAACTTGATTCCTGCAACTTGATTCCTGAGTATGCAGTTCTGGTTCTACCCAGGAGAAAAATAGGTTGTCTGCCTACAACACTGAAAATTGACCGTCATATATCGCCCAAAATGTCCTGAATATGACATAAAACACCATTCAACAAACCATTGCCAACACAATGAAGAACGAAGGAATCTTTTATCATGGACATCTTAGGTACTTCGATCATACTTTTTGAGCAACATCTTCGTGCTGAAGACATGTCTCATACAGGCAGAACGATCGTGCTACATAGAGTTCTATCTCATACGTCTAGGTACAAGCCTCGCACTATCACACATGTTGCATTCTCTATCACACATGTCACATTCTGTATCACGTACAGATGTCTTTATTGCATTCTGTATCCCATATTTCTTTGTAATCAAATTTAAGTTGATTCCTGGATTTAGTGTGTTTCTACTATATTACGTTTTGTGTAGTGTGAAACGAAACCAAATCACTAAGTTTGTAAAAGATGCCTTAACGTTCAGGTAGATACGCATTGCCGCAGGTATTGAGGATATTACGTCATCAAATGATCACCTTGTAAGTTTTAACGACGTGATTTTATCGTACTTGTTTTTAATTTCGTCCAAATAAAGCACTGAGCAATGGCTGATAATCGTTAATTTGTAATTCTATGGCTATCTGAATATCTCATATTTGCCAAAGAAATCACCTTTTTTCATATTTAATTCATCGATTTTCATTCGACATTCAATGCTAAACCGAGAATCACTGTTGTAGTACATCTTATGCTGTACAAACAATCATTATTACTTGTTACAGGGTTAATTGTAGCATGGTCACAGACAATTTTCTTTGTTCAGACACAGGTGTAAATCGTTTAATTGAAAATAAGACCTGTCAGAATAACTGTGAGAATAACAGTGAGAATAACAGTTAGAATAACTGAAATAGAGCTGAAATGGACATGCTACAAAACAAATAGAGTATGGTTACATCTCGTTGTTTAATTTAAACACCTCGATGGGCTACGCCCATCTCGATGTTTAAATGAACCAACTCAATGAAACCATACTCTATCTATTAATTGTTGCATCTTTCTTTTTGTATGGTGTTCTACGTCATTTTCAACACATGTAAGGTTATATATGACGTTCGATTTTTTTTGTGGTGGAGGCAGACCACCCAAATTTGGTTGCATGTGTAATATGAATAAAAACAACAATAATAAACACCTATAAATATAAATATATACAGAGCCTGGTGTAGATATACACTACTGAAAAACAAAGGACACACATACAGCAATGGCATCTTGTTATAGTGGATTACATTTGTTTGTATGGAGTTCATGACTGTTATTCATTCGATCTTTGGAGATCGCTGGGCCCGATACTTATATTTAGACGGTGGTACATTTTCAAATGTTTATGTTTTCTTATTGAAATTTCTATTCAGTGGTTCCACTAATCCGGCCGATAAAGGCCCTGGGTATTTGTTAACCACCCATAGGATATGTTATCTGCTTTTTAATTTAGGCTTATGACTGTTACTTGTGATAACCGCTTCATAACCGCTGCTCCCAACTAAATTCCGTTTTGTTTATTTCGCTCTTCGGGGCATTGAATTTTGTTAAATACTGGGACCATACGCCGATCGTCATGGAATTATGACAGTAAAATTAGCATATCCACCGCCATATGCATGCCATCTTCGGGATGGCTGAAATGATGTACTACTATGGAGGGCGTGAACGGTAGCAAGTACCTTACACTACTGCTCATGAACAGTCTCAATCAAACAGGGACTGCAATATGTCGTATTTATCGTGTTCGGCAATTTCCAAAGGTCCACTCTCATAATCTTTTATGTGTAACAAATTGCCGAATATATTTCTTTATTCTTATGGTCTGTTTTACCCAATGAAATAACGTTAAATACATATATGCTAATGCAATTGGAATTATTACGTTAATAAAGAATGCTAGCGATAAACTATCTGTATCTGCAAAAAGCAACCTGTAATTTAACCCACTTCCTTTTCGTTTCCTCGTATAATGAATATGGCTAAGCTATTTCCTATACTCAGTAAACATATCATATCGCAATTATCCGCCAGCTTAAATGCAATGTCATTGAAAAACATATTATTTATCATCTTAAGGCACTTCCGTGCAAGTATACGCGTGATGCAACGTTTGTTTATCTCCTCATTTTTTATAAATGTATATTAATATCCACTATTTATTAAGTATCGTTCAAATATTAGCTCATATAAAGAGTTCGTCTTTCCATTAACAATGTATCAATCGTATTGGTAGATGCC